>VMDO01019319.1:0-39962 GCA_007922755.1 Pedetes capensis | reverse complement strand
CTGCTTTTGCAGTGCTGAGGATTGAACCCAGGTCCTCAGAGATGCAGAGCAGAACTTTACCAACTGAGCTAAACCCCAACCTCCTAAGAAAATTAGATGTATAAAAAAATGAAAGGATGTGTTTCAGTACATTCAATAAGGAAATGCATTTTTTACTACAAAAATATTAAAGGTAGAATCAGAGCTGAATGATATTTATTAAAATGACTTAAAGCTTTCAATAAATAAAATTATATTTTAAGCAAAATTTTCATAAACAGAATTGGGAGATTTGTCTTTAGTGCAAGAGATTGATTATACCCTTGTCTGCCATCGATGTCTTCAAGTTTCTTAATATGTACCTGTTTCACTGTGTCTCTATTACAATAGAGAACATTTGAAATCCAAGCTCACCTTCTGCTGTGGGTAATAATATTATATTATCAGGAAAAAATTAATGTATAGTATTTCGTTTGATTCCTACTTCTGACATTGTGAGTTTTGCTCTCCTCTTTTCCACACAGTAATATATTCATTTAAAAATTCATCTCACAAGTTATTGGTTTTTAATAAGCAATATTGAATATAATACAAAGATCTATTTATATAAGCATTATTTTATATAAGCCCATATATCACACAATTTTAAAAAAAACAAAATTTATAAAGTATGATTTTGATTAAAATTTAATATAGATTTTAACTTTCCAGACAAATAAATTGGTTCATACAATTTGTAAAGAGGTAAGGATTTTAATAACCAATTAAAATTTGATAAGTTGTGAAGTTAATAAGCCATTATAACTCATTTTCAGGTACTCTCTTTTTGACACCTTTCCAAAATTACTGAAACCAATCAAAACCCCTTTGGTTTGTCTTAGCCTTAATAGCTATATCTATTTTACCCAATCCTTTTATTCTATAGACAAAATAATAATCATTACATATCAAAACCCTAAAAACAGTTACCCACTTAAATTGGTCAGTAATGGTCGAACCCACTATTGAAAATCATATCCATCTGAGATTAAGCCCACATTCCCTATCAAAGTCTGAGCTACAATTAAATGCTTCAGAATTTTGTGACTGGTTTTACTTCTATTTTTTCATAGCATTCTCCTGCCTACAGAGGTATAAAAAATATAGTAATGATGGTGATGATACCACAAATTTTCAAAGACTTACTTTGGATGTGTATATTTCTCAATTTAGAACTTTCATGAATGGGGTTATTGTCCTTACAAAAATTCTTAGAGAATAACTTCCACCTGACATTATGTGTGAATGGTGCCACCTATGAACCAATGTACAGCAGACAAGGAATGTACCAGCAACTTATGGTAAAACTTACCTGTCTTTAGAACTATAAGAAATAAATTCCTCTCTGTAAGCTGTCGGGTTTATGGTGTCTTGTTATAGAAACCAGAGTAGATTAATGCAGTGGATTTCTTTGTATGATTATTGGACAAGCACACTGATTTTTTTGAGGAATTTGCAAATGTTACTATCTGTAGAATCATTTTGAGCCATGAGTTTCTCTAGGGAACATTATAATTTTCACTCTGGAAGATAAAATCCTGGTGGTTTTTGCTGCTCTGCCATCTGAGGTGAAATGGGATGACCGTGGTCTGTGGTCAGTTGACTGACATTGAATGTGGTGATTACCACTGCTCAGCTAGGACTGGTGTTCACAATCTGTTTCAATTTTCCAATAGAATAAATCTCCCATCTTTGTGTAGAGGAATGGTGGACTTGTAAGTGGCCTGGGGAAGAAATGGGTGAGAAACTTTTTGGGTTCTTTGTATCTATTCTTCTGCCTATACATGCATTAAAGTTATCTTGTGGCTCCAGTTACTCTGCCTTTGGGGGCAAGATTTGAAACAGGAAACTATTTACCTTCTTTTTGGCTTCTTTCTCTTACTCTACATTTAGATTTTAATACCAACATATTAATTTCAACAACCCCCCGAAATTCCAGTGTATAAATGTCAAGATTCTTTTCATTTGTTTGCTTATTTGGTTGAGCAAGGAAAACATGGGGGTCATTATGCCATATTTTTCATTTCCTATTATATTTATTCATTAATTTACTTTTATATGACTTTAATTATGTGAATAACTCTAGTTTTTTTTGCCCAGGTTTAATTTTATATACTGAGCAATACTGTTTAAACTTTTTGTATGTGTGCAGGTGTGTCCTGGCCTCCAGCATTGACACATTTTTATTTTCTACATTTCAATTATGAGAGAAGGACATGGCAATCCACTCCCAAGGCAATCCCAAAACAATTAGCCATTGAAAACCCAGTGAGGGTATCTATAGTCAGACATGACTCTATGACACCTAACAACAACACATATTTCAATTACCTCAGGCTCTAGTTTAATGCATCACAGTTACTTGAATATGAATTTATTCTCTTAATAAATTTGATTTGCTACAGGCATAACTAGATACATTTTATATCTTTGAAAAATTCCATATAATTAAATACAAAACTCATAATTAAATCTTTTAAAAACCATTTTAGTAATTCTCTTTAATCAAAATGTAGAAAAATCAAAGACAGAAATATTCAGAAAAAGGACTGTGACCCTGCAACTTGTGCAAGCAGACATGTCAGTCAATGTGGGAAAACTATATCGAATAAATAATGAAAGTCATGTAACTTGGCTATACATACTTGTTCCAATACTTGCAGTAGCTGTGACTCGAATAAAATTTATTTTGCTACAAGTTTTCTTATCTATAAAAGTGTCCAGGTGATAGGCTCTTGTGAGAACTAATCTATAGCACAGATAGTTAGTGGTCATGTTATTTTAAAACCTCATTTAATTCACAACCACCCAGAGAGATGGGACATATGTTATCCTCATTTTTAAGATAAAAAATGTAGACCTGTGGAAATTAATTAACACATACAAGAAACATGGACGTTAAGTGTGGATGTCTGCATGCAGACCTTTGTTGTCCACTACCACACAACAATAACTCATGGGGCCATATAAATTTGAAATAATGAAAATCAAATAAAATTAAATGTTTAATCCCTTCACATTATACATGTTAGTTACCATCATTGTGTGTAGTGCCAATAGAATATCCCTAACTTCTCTGGAATTTTAATGGATAGCGATTGGACTAGCCTATCATCACAGAATCCTGTCCCTAAAGTAGATCACAAATTGTCTAATACAAAGGAGGTGTATAATATAGGTTTGTCTACTTTTGTTCTTTAGGGGAAAATGAGCTTTTCTGTCAATAAAATTATTTACAAAAGAAGAAGAAAAAAGAAGGCTGGGTACAGTGGCTCATGCCTGTCATCCCAGTGACTCCTGAGGTGGAGGCAGGAGGACCTCAAGTTCAAGAACAGGGGCAGTCTGCATAATTTAGTGAGACACTTTAAAAAAGTTAAAGAATGGGCTGGGGATACAACTCAGTGGTGCAGCACTTGCAAAGTGTGCAAATGTGAATCCCTAGTTTCAACCCCCCAGTCCAACAATAACAAAAAAGACTGAAAGAAAAGAAAATTTTGTATATTCTCAGTCCCCTGGATTTTACTTGGAAAGGAACCTGAAGTTAACTGTTGTAGCTACTTCATAAACCTTTCCTGAAAATCCAAAACTTGAGCTACTTATTTACTTGTGTAGGACTCAAAAACTAATAATAAGCAGTGGCTTTTAATCCAGCCCCCCTGCTTACACTGTCAGAATGAAATGAACTTTTGTCAACTATATCACTCAAGGATGCTATGATTTCATGATGCAAAATCTGCCCAACATTGGTCTTTAGACTTATCACACTTGCAGAAAATGAAATTCCTACTATCAGTGTCATCAGATTTAATTCCTGTTGGACTTCAGGAAATTGTGTTTATTTAACTATTTTCTATCAGAACTCAAATAAGTTTTCCTGAATACTCAATTACAGAGGAGTTTTCTATTGAGTGTGGGATTCTGGTTCTAACAACCAAATAAGAAATATTTTAGGTCAAGTGCTAATGCACAGCTAAGGCCTAAATTTCTGGGCTCAGCAAATTTTTATAAAATGTGACAAATTCACATTTGTAGTATGCTGAAATAATTTTCTTCTATATATACCTTTGAAATTATTCAAATATCTGACTGCTATTATAAATCTTTAGAAATCACAATAATTTGCCAAAATAGCAATTATGAAGCAAAATTTTGGCAGTTATTAAAATTGTTATTATAGTGAATCATTTAAAGATATTTGGGACATTAAGCAAATAACTTTGGCTTATTGTTTGTGAATGTTGATAACAAGTCACACTTAATTTGATTCTAACAAAGAGAATAAGGATATTATTAACTCCTTGCTTTTTGGAATAAATTAGACTGAAGTTTTCAGATTTTTATACAAACTGTCATGCTTTATGATATCTATTATCTATTAATAACTCATCTTTTGATAATTGTTTGGAGGAGTGGGTTGCCAACTGATAGGGACCCTATATACAACAACCATAACACTATTGTCAGTGCTTCTCTGCTGTTCATAGGGTTTTCAATGGCAGACTGACTTTTGGGAGTGGGTTTCCAGGTCTGTCTCCCAAGCCTACAGCACCTGGTTTCCCAGGTGGTCTCCCAGCCAAGTATTAATCAGGCCCAACCCTGCTTAGCTTCTGAGATCTGAAGGGATTGGATGCCACAGGGCTATGGCTGCAGTCATTAAGGCAGTAGGGGTACTTTAATCAGTAGTTCTATTATCTCAAACCATATAAAACCAGCAATTTCTGTAAGTTTTATTTTCCTCAGTTTGAGATACTTAGGAGCTGTATTGCTATGAAGAGTTTCTCTATAGCCAAACTCTGTACTTTAAATATATATATATATATATATATATATATATATATATATATATATACAGAAGGAGAGAGAGAGAGAGAGAGAGAGAGAGAGAGGGTTCTATGTTTATTCTAGAATTATAAAATCCCTGTATGATTTTCATTCCTTCTTATCTAGAACAGGGTACACATTTGCAGAAATAAATATCCTCCCAAGTTCAGGTGTCTAAGGAAATATAGGACACATAAAGAAATTTTTGACCTTCTAACTAACAATAAAATTCATTCTCTCAGAAAGCAGTGAATATTTTTTTTGGGGAAAGAACTATACATCATGTCTGAGTGAATCACAGCAACAACCATCACTCTTAACCTCAGCATCATTTGGCAAAGTCTGGAAGGTGGCTAAGCAAGTATTTTATTTTATTATTTTTCTCTAGTAGAACAATCAAATTTGGCATGTAATTGAGATCAAAATGTGTGGCTTTTCAGGGTTCAAATTTGTTTGATGTCTATAGCCTTACCATCCTCCTGTCCAATCCTGTCTGATCTTGGAACCTAAGCAGGGTCAGGCTTGGTTAGATCTTGGAAGGGAAACCACCTAGTAATACTGGGTACTGTTGGCTTGGGAGAAGGACCTGGCAACCCACTCCTCCAAATAATTAGCCATTGAAAACCTTATAAATAGCAGAGAAGCACTGACATTGTATGGCACAATGTCAGGGAGGGTTTTGTTTTGTTGTACATAGGGTCACTATGAGTAGCACCTGACTCAATAGCCCCTAAAAACAATGACAAAAAATTTGTTTGATATTCTTAAGTACAACATAATTTTGTTTTCTCCATTACACACTAATTTTTAGTGAATGTCTATTCAATTTTAATGGAAGGACACTTTATGATATCTGTTATCTATTAATAACTCTAATCACTTATATACACACTCATTCATCTTTTGATAAAATTTTTGAATATCTTCAATGTATTAAATAACTTCTGGATCTTTAAAAACAAATATATTGTTTGTTATTCCATAGTATAGAGTGGAAAAGTAGCATAATTTCTGCCAAGGTATGACATAAAATATAAAACAAAATGTAATTTTATACCTTCAGTATGAAAAATAGATTCCTGCTGGAGGTTGTGTTGCATACCTATAATCCCAGTAACTCCAGAGGCTGATGCAGGAGGATTGCAGGTTCGAGACAAGAGGCCACCTTTGCAATTAAGGGAGATCCTATCTCAAAAAGAAAGGTGAAAAATGTGCTGGGGGTGCCACTCAATGTAGAGCACTTGCAAAGTATGTATGAGGCTCTAGCTTAAAACATTGCATATCACAAAAGAAAAACAAAAGAAATAAAAAAAGAAAAATAGATGTCTTAACCATGGACATTGTACAGAGTTTGTTTAATGTGGTAATTAGACTGAAGTGAATGATCTAGGATGGGCCTTGAGAATCATGTGAATATGAAAGATTTAGGTATTCGTGAAATAGCACAAGGGAGAGATGGAGTTGAGGAAGTTTGAGTTGAGTCATCCAAGACAGTAGAAGATTTTAACAAGTGGAGGAAGACTGGCCAATAACAACAATCAACCTATAGAAGGCATTAATAGCAGTTCATTCCCTTATTACTTTTTATGATTCTTTGACTGAAAGTTAACAAAAGAAGTTATAAACTCTACCAGAATATAAATTCATAGATTGTTTATAAAACAGTGTTTTCTTATAATATCATGAAGCAATTTGTGCACATTATCTTAAACAGTAATTTTACCTGGACAAAGTGATTTATCTCTCTTAAAAATAGCAATATTTTACATAGAGAACCTTGAGTACACAAAGAACTGATGCTCAAACAATATTGAGGACTAATTTTTTTTGTTTTTCTTTTAAAATCTAAGTGTCATAATTCCCCCTAGATTTTTGAGCTTTATGTAAATTGTTAAATTATGTTTTAAAAATATTTTATTTTAAGACCATTTCAGAAAGTTTCTGGTCAGGTGCAGTGGCACACATACCTGTAATTCCAGCAACTCAGGAGGCAGAGATAGGAAGATCAGAATTTCAAGGCCACAGGCAGCCTACTAACTTAGTGAAAACATGAATCAAAATCAAAATAAAAGTGAAAATTGGGCTGGGCTGAGGGTGCCATCTAAATGGGAGAGAACTTACAAAGTATGTGTGAGCCCTGCGAGAAACCCCCAAGTACTGCAAAAATAAACAAACAAACAAATAAATAAGTAAAAGAAAAAAGAAAAAGAAAGAAAATAGAGTTTCCATTTCTACTTACAAAAAATAATTGCTTCAAGCCGGGCGCAGTGGTGCATGCCTGTAATCCCAGCGGCTCGGGAGGCAGAGGCAGGAGGATCGCAAGTTAGAGACCAGAGACAATGTGTGTAATTTAATGAGACCCTGTCTCAAAAAGTAAAAAAAATTGGGCTGGGGGCCCAGCTCAGTGGTCCAGCACTTGCAGAGCATGCAAGCGCGAGGCCCTGGGTTCAACCCCAAGTACCGAAAAAAAAAATTTCTTCACATAAAGTTAACAATTTTACTATCATATATAAATATATGCATTCAAAATATATGAGGCAATTAATTGAAGCCTAAGTTTCAGAAACCAATGATGTTAATGTATGAGAATTATAATAAAAGAGCATTAATGTGTTTACAGGGTAATTCAAAGAACAGAAAATAGAAAAACAATGAATAAAACATTAAATACTACCACAGATGTAGAATATTTTTGTCTTTGGTATATCTTTTTCACAGATAGGTTCAAGATACATGCAAAATATAAGAATTATAAGATTTAAATCTCTCTCTCTCTCTCTCTCTCTCTGTCTTTCAGTACTGGATGGGAAACAGATCAAACCTAGGGACTCACACCTTCTAGGAAAGTGCTCTACCACTGAGCAGTGTAATTCCAGTCCCTTTTTTATTTTGAAACAGTGATTTTCTAAGTGCAAATCTGCCTCTGGCTTTGAACTCATGATCTTTCTGCCTCAGGTTCCCAGGTTACTGGGATTACAGGTTCTGCACAGCCTCTTGCATTAAGAGATTTTTCTGGGTCATTAAGGGCTTTTGGTAAATCCAATTTATTCATTTTTAAACATTTTTAAGAATATTACAAATTTTTACAAAAAATAGAGATTAACTTAATGAACCTAATGTATTTATTAACTAACATCACTTGTTAACAAACATGACAGAATTTGTTTCCTTTGTATCTCTTCAATCTCTCCTGTCATGATTATTTTGAAATTAATTCCAAATGTCGTATCTTAGCATCTTTATTTTTAATGGTTACTAAGTAATATATTTCTTCAATTTAACATAATTTTTAAGTCATCCTTTTGCTGAATATTAAAAATGTTCAATATGTGTAATAAATATTATAATATTATAATATTAATTTTAAATCTCTTTTGAGTTGAAAAATAGAAAGATGACTAAGAAGAGAACATGTATTGTAGTGAGACTGATATCAACGTTAGTATTAATTAAAATGAATATGACACTCAAAATAATGTCTCTTTAAACCTCAATTTTCCCCTATATCAAAGAAGAATGAAAATAATTGGGTGTTTGTTTTTGTTGTTGTTGTTGTTTGTTTTTAGTAGTAGTAGGTTGAACCCAGGGCTTCAATCATGATAGACAGTGTTTTACCACTGAGCTGGATTCCTGCCTCCTTTTTATTTTTTATTTATTAACTTTTTATCTTGAGGTAAGGACTCACTAAGTTGCACAGACTTCTTTTGGCCTCAGACTTGCAATTCATGTGCCTCAACCTGTTGATTGACATGTATAACAGGCATGTACCATGCTACTAATCTTACAATACTATTCTTGACAATAAGACTATAATACGTTTCAAAACTATGTTTCTGGCATAAATAGGTTAATGAATTATTGAATAATTGTATTCAGTACCTTCTGGCCTATTCATGAAGAATAATTGAGACACTGATAAGAAGTATCTTACTATTCAGGTTTAAAAATAAGATAGCATTACACATAAATTACTCCAAGTGATGCTTCATTGAATAATAAATATAGAAGGTTTTTAATTCAAGTACATACCTTATAATTGATGGAATAATTTATCAATTGAAATTTTATTTGATGCTATTAAATAGTTATAAACTAGAACATAGTTTATAGTTTATTTAAATTTCTATCTATTACCAGAATTCACAAATCCAGGGAGTTATTATGCTATATTTATTTCAGTAAAAACATATTGTTGTTGTTGTTAGGTGTCATCGAGTCGAGTCTGACTCATAGTGACCCTATGTACAGTAGATCGAAACACTTGCCCATTCTGTGACAGGCAAACCATCTTATTTATGTTTAAATCCATTGTTGCAGTCACTGTGTCAATCCATCTGGTGGAGGGTTTTCCTCTTTTTTGTTGACCTGCCACTGTCCCAAACATGATGTCCTTCTCCAGGGATTGATCTCTCCTGACTACATGTTCGAAATACGTAAGACGCAGTCTGGCCTTTCTTGCTTCCAAGGAGCACTCTGGTTGCACTTCTTCTAGGACAGATTTGTTGTTTTTTTTCGCAGTCCAGAATATATTCAATAGACATCTCCAGCACCACAATTCAAAAGCATCAATTCTTTTTCTGTCTCCCTTGTTCAATGTCCAGCTTTCAAAATCATATGATGCCACTGAAAATACCACAGCATAAGTCAGACGCACCTTCGTCTTCAATGTGATATCTTTGCTTTCCAATACTCTAAAGAGATCTTTTCCCACAACTGTTCCTAGAGCAATGCGTCTTTTGATTTCTTGACTGCTGCTTCCACGGGTGTTGATTATAGAGCCAAGCAAAGCAAAATCTTGGACAACCTCAATCTTTTCTCCATTTTTGTGAAGTTGAGTGCTGACCCAGTGGTAAGGATTTTTGTTGTGTTGATGTTTAGTCGTAACCCATATTGAAGGCTATGATCTTTGATCTTCATCAGTAAATGTTTTAAATCCTCTTCATTTTCAGCAAGCAGAGTTGTGTCATCTGCATAACGCAGGTCGTTAATAAGTATTCCTCCAATACTGATGCCACATTCTTCCTCATAAAATCCAGGTCATGCATTATTTGCTCAGTGCATAAATTGAAGAGATGGGGTGAAAGTATACAGCCCTGATGCACACCTTTCTCAACGTTAAACCACTCAGTGTTTCCTTGTTCTATTCAAAAAACTGCCTCCTGGTTCATGTATAGATTTCTCATGAGCACAATTAGGTATTCTGGTATTCCCATTTTCCAAAGTGTTATCCATAATTTATAATGATCCACACAATCAAATGCCTTTGAATAGTCAATAAAACATAGATAGACATCTTTCTGATATTCTGCTTTCAGCTGATATTCACCTGACATCAGCAATGATGTCCCTCTTTCCCCGCCCTCTTCTGAATCCTGCTTGATTTTCCGGTAATTCCCTGTCTATATACTGTAGCAGTTGCTTCTGAATGATCTTTAGTAGAACTTTGCATGTGTGAGATATTAATAGTATTGTCCAACAGTTTGCACATTCAGTTGGATCCCCTTTTTGGGGAATACGCACAAATACGTGCGTATCTAGTCAGTTGGCCAAACAGTGGTTTTCCAAACCTGTTGGCACAAACATGTTTACACCTCCAGGGCTGCATCTGTTTGTTGAAACATCTCTATTGATATCCCTTCAACTCCTGGAGTCTTCTGTTTTGCCAGTTCTTTCAAGGCAGGTTCCACTTCGTCCTTCAACACCATTGGTTCCTCTTCATTAGCAACGTCTTAGAACCATTGGTCATCTACCAGTTTTTCTTGTATAATGACTCTGTGTATTCTTCCCACCTTCCTTTGATGTTTACTGCATCATTTAATATTTTCCCTGTAGAATCTTTCACTACTGCCACTCGAGGCTTGAATTTTTCTTCACTTCCTTAAGCTTCAGAAACACAGAGCTCGTTCTTCCCTTTTGGTTTTCTGCCTCCAGCTCCTTGCACATGTCATTATAATATTTGTTTTTGTCTTCTCAAGCTGCCTTCTGAAATCTTCTGTTTAGTTCCTTAACTTCATCATATCTTCCTTTTGCTTTAGCTGCTCGACATTTGAGGGCAAGGTCCAGTGTCTCTTTTGACAGGTAATTTGGTCTTTTCTTTTTTTCCTGTCTTTTTAAGACCTTTTCCTTCCTTCTTGAATGATATCTTTTATGTCATGCCACAACTCTTCTGGTCTCCTACTATTTGTGTCTAATGCATTAAACCTATTTTTGAGGTGGTCTCTGAACTCAGGTGGGATATACTCAAGGTCATACCGTGGCTCTTGTACACTTGTTCTAATTTTCTTCAGCTTCAGTTTGAACTTGCATATGAGAAGTTGATGGTCTGATCCACAGTCAGCACCTGGTCTTGTTTTGACATTTTGTATAGAGTTTTTCCATCTTCTCTTTCCACATATATAGTCAATTTGATTCCTGTATTTTCCATCTGGTGAAGTCTGTGTGTATAGTCTCCATTTACGATGTTGAAAAAATGTATTTGCAATGAAAAGGTCATTGGTCTCACAAAATTCTTTCATGCCATCTCCAGTTTTGTTTCTGTCACCTAGCCCATATTTTCCAACTACTGAGCCTTCTTCTTTGTTTCCAACCTTTGCATTCCCATCACCAGTGATTATCAGTATGTCTTGATTGCATGTTTGATCTATTTCAGATTGCAGAAGCTGAGAGAAGTCTTCCCTCTCTTCATTTGTGGCCTTAGTGGTGGGTGCATAAATTTGAATAATAGTCATATTAACTGGCCTTCCTTGTAGGCATATGGATATTTTTCTATCACTGACAACATTGTATATCATGACAGATCTTGAAATGTCTTTTTTGATGTTGAATGCAACCCCATTTCTCTTTCGTTTTTCATCCCCAGCATAGTAGACCATATGATTGTCTGACTCAAAATGGCCTATGCTGGTCCATTTTAGCTCACTGATGCCTAGAATGTCAATGTTTTAGTGCTCCTTTTCTCTGTTAACGATTTTTAATTTTCCTAGATTCATACTATGTACATTACATGTTCCAATTATTAATGGATGTTTACAGTTGTTTCTCCTCATTTTGAGTCATGCGACATCAGCACATGGAGGTCCCTGGGGCTTTTCTCCATTTCCATCATCACGGTAGACTCTACTTTGAGGAGGCAACCCTTCCCCAGTAGTCTTTTGCGTGCCTTCCAACCTGGGGGGCTCATTTTCCGGCACTATATCTGACAGTGTTTCTTTGCTATTCATAGGGTTTTCAATGGCTAGTTGTTTTGGGAGTGGTTCGCTGGTGCCTCCTCCTTAGTCTGTCTTAGTCTGGAAGCTCAGCTGAATCCTGTCCAGCATGGGTAACCCTGCTGGCATCTGAGATACCAGTGGTGTAGCTTTCAACCTCATTGCAACATACAAGCTCCCACACTGTGGCAAACTGACAGATGTGTGGGGGAGTAAAAACATATAACACATAGATTAGTTATTTGGAAGTTTTATAAATTTTAAAATAGATTTTATGTATGAAAATAATCTCCAACATAATAAAAATGATTTGGAGGATACTTTATTATAAATGGAAATGTGCCTATGATATATTTTCTAAGTAGTAACAAAATCAAATTTTGCTAAATTCCCTTTAAGTAACCTTTTCTGGGGGAGGGCAAGATATATTTATTGGGGGATCACAGAGGGATCAGTTCATAATGGCTGTTGGGCAGTGGTAGCATTGGCAGGGCCCATGGCAGACAACATTACATCTTCTCCAGCATGATGAGCTATCTGGGTCATGGATCTGGAGTCAAAATCTCCACAGATCCACCCCTAGTGACTTGACTTCTTCAAAGCTAAGATCTGACTCCAAAATTCCATGATCTCCACCAACAGTTCAATGACACCAGCTGGGGGCAAAATGTAATAATATGAGTTTTGGGAGACAGTTTTTATTCAAACAATGACACATAGGTACTTTTGGTCAGGGTTCCAGTACTTAAGGTAGTGATGGGAGCCAGGGACCAAGAAAATACTTTAGATGTTGTAAATACTCAAGTGCTGTCATGGGTAAGGCACTGAATGTTGACTTAGGTTGTGGTTCGTGTATTTTATATTTGAGAAAAGAACCTCCCGCTGGTAAGGAGAAAAATAGAAAGTTCTTCATTAAACTAGGTCAGACCATAGGAGGCATGGCTTCTATTTTTAATGTCCTGAATAATTGCTAAGCAGCATTTCCCTTGGTTTTCTTCCACCTGCAGCTGCCTTCCCCCCACACCTCCCAACTCATCAGAAACTTTGGGGATGGCACATGAATGTCAGGGAGGAAGGGGTGAGGGGGGACACCATCTTCCTGCCTGCTTTGTGACTACTCTATTTGGCTGGTGGTTTCTATTTGCCAGGACATTAGGTATAAAAGGCAAGAATGAGGTCAGCCTGGAAGAGGTTGGCATACAATCCCCACAACCACCTGCAAAGGATTTGTTGTTTTCTTCTAAACTGTAGTGTCCTCATGTGTTTGAGATGAGAAAAAAAAAGAACACTCAGTTAAAAAGTATAACCATTTACAATCACTACTGTCATTTGAGGAGAAAGTATATTAAGGAAACTTCTTAATTGCCCCCCCCCACATTTGTCAGTTTGCCTTGCTGTGGGAGTTTGCATGTTGATGTGATGCTGAAAACTATAATACCAATATTACAGACAGCAGAAGGGCCATCCATGGTGAACAAGTTTCAGCTAAACTTCTGAACTAAGACAGACTAGGAAGCAGGACCTGGCAGCCCACTCCCAGAAAAATTAGCAATTAAAAACTCTATAAATAAAAGAGAAATACTGCCAGATATAGTGCTGGAAAATGAGCCCCCCAGGTTGAAAGCCACTCAAAAGATGACTAATGAAGGGTATCCTCCCCAAAGTAGGCTAATTTAATAAGGGGAATGGAATAAAACCCTAGAGACCTCCATTTCATGATAAGGCACAACTCAATATAAGGAGGAATAAATGTAAATATCCATTAATACTTGGAATGTGGAAAGTACTTAGTGATAATCTAAGAAATCTAGGAATCACCAAAAGGGAAATGGAGTGCATAAACATCAACAATCTATGTATCAGTGAGCTAAAATGGACTGACTTGGGCTATTTTTGAGTCAGTTAATCACATAGTCTCCTATACAAGGAATGACAAATTGAAGAGAAATGGGATTATAATCATCATCAAAAAAGACATCCTAATATCTGTGCTGAAGTGTAATAATGTCAGTGACAGAATAATATCCATATACTTACAAGGTAGGTCAGTTAATATGACTATTATTCAAATATATGTACCCACCACTATGGCCACAAATGAAGATAGGGAAGATTTTTACCAGCTTCTGCAACCTGAAGTAAATCAAACAATCAGGATGTACTGATATTGGAAAATATGGCCTTCATGGCAGAAATGATGCCTGAGATTGCATAATAGAATTTTGTCAGACCAATGACATCTTCACTACAAATGCATTTTTTCACCAACCTAAATGATGACTATGCACAGAATTCACCAGATGGAACATACAGGAATAAAACTGACTACATTTGTGGAATGAGATAATGGGAAAGCTCAGTATCAAATGTCACAACAAACCAGGTGCAGATTGTGTATCACAAAATAAACTGCTCATATGTAGGTTCAAACTAAAACTGAATAAAATTTGAACAAGTTTATGATAACCAAGGTATGACCCTTGAGTACATCTCACCTGAGTTTGGAGACCACTTGAAGGGCAGGATTGATGCATTGGACACTAATGATGGAAGGTCATATGAGTTGGGGCATGACATCAAAGACATTATTCCTGAGGAAGTCAAAAGGTTTTTGAAAAGACAAGAAAAAAAAACAATGTATATGTCAAAAGAGACTCTGAAACTTCCCCTTGCATGATGAGCAGCTGAAGTAAAAGGCAGCAATAATGAAATTAAGGAACTAAACAGAAGATTTCAAATGGCAGCTCAAGAGAATGAAATCAAATATCATAATGATATGTTCAAAGAGCTGGAGACAGAAAACCAAAAGGATAGAACATACTCTTATTTTTCTTAATCTTAAGGATTGAGGAAAATTTCAAGCCTTTAGCAGCAATTGTGAAGGATTCTACAAGGAAAATATCAAATGATGCAGGAAACATAAAAGAAGAGAGAGAGAATAGAGAGATATTATACTAAAAATAATTGGTGGATGATCAAGAATTTCAAGAGTTGCATGTGATCAAGAACCAATGGTCCTTAAGGATGAAGTGGAAACTGTCTTGTAGGAAATGGTGAAACACAAGGCTCCAGGAATTGATCAAATACCAATTGAGATGTTTCAACAAAGATGCAGCACTGGAGGTACTAATTTCTTTATGCAAAGAGATTTGGAAAGCAGTTACCTGGCCAAATGACAGGAAGAAATCCATATTTGTGCCTATTTCCAAGAGAGGGCATCTAACCAAATGTGGAAATTACCAAACCACATCATTAATATTGCACACGAGCAAAATTTTGCCAAAGATCATTCAAAAGAACCTGCTGTAGTTTATAGACAGGAAACTGCCAGAAAATCTTACTGGATTACAGAAGAAGATGAGAAATCAGGGACATCATTGCTGATGTAAGATAGATATTAGCTGAAAGCAGACCATACCAGAAAGATGTTTCTCTATGTTTTATTGACTCTGCAAACTCATTTTACTCTGTGGATTGTAACAAATTATGGATAATATTATTGTAGGGAAAAATTGGGAGGAAATTGGCAAAAACTCCCAAACTGGGAAAATGGCATTTGAATATCTGGTTTGTAAGTTAGAAATCTAGGGAAAATGAAAGTAACATGGTTGCACGTTTGTACAAAACCCTTCCTGATTGGACAATTGGACTGAAACCTGATTGGCTTAGGCCATTCCATGGGCTAGCTGCATAAAGAGCTGTGCTGCGCAGGCAGCTCGACCCTTTTTGGCGACCATTTTTTCGCATTCTCACCAGTTCCTGCCCGACCACCGATGAGGAAGCGCCTCTCCCGCTGCTCTCCTCTGGACCTTTGGTGAGGAAAGAATGCTCTCCCATCGCAATCACCAACAAGGAAAAGAACCTGCTCTCCGTCTGACCACCGATGAAGCAACAGCTGTCTCCTTGTGACCACTGAGACGACCAACACAGGTGTTTGCCCCTGGAAGGCAATAGTGCCTGAGGCCTTTCCTTTCTCCCATCTCTGCCGGGGTCCCCAGGGCCACAGAAGTCTGCGCCTCTCACCTGAGTGTCCTGAGTGAATTGTGTTTAGTATCTGTGTGCGCGGTGGTGCAGCCCGTCCAAACCCCCAGGTCAGATCGGGAGGCGCGTGCCCCACAATTATAAAGAATGGGAATATCACAACACTGAACTATACTCATGAGGAATCTGTACACAGACCAGGAGGCAATTGTTCATATACAGCAAGGAAACACCTCCTGTTTTACAGTTAAGAAAGGGGTGCATCAGGTCTGTATCCTTTCACCATACCTCTCCTATCTCTATGATGACCAAATAATCAAAGAAGCTGGACTTTATGTAGAAGAATGCAGCATTAGGATTGGAGGATGACTCATTAACAAACTGCTTATGCAGATGACATGACTGTGTTTACCGAAAGTGAAGAGGATTTGAAACATTTACTAATGGAGATCAAAGAACACAGCCTTCACTATGAATTGTGCCTCAGCATCAACAAAACAAAAATTCTTACAACTAGGTCAGTATGCAGCTTCATGATAAACGGAGAAAAAATTGAGGTTGTCCAAGGCTTTTCTTTACTTTGTTCTATAATCAACATCCATGGAACCAGTGGTCAAGAAATCAAAAGACACATTGTACTGGGAAATGCTGTTGCAAAAGACCTCTTTAAAGTGTTGAAAAGGATGGATGTCACATGACAATGAAAGGGCACCTGACTCATGACATCTTATTTTCAGTCACACAATATTGTTGTGAAATTTAGACAGCGAATGAAGGAAACAGAAGAATTGATGCTTTTGAATTATGGTGCCAGGGATGAATATTGAATATACCATGCATTGCCAAAAGAACAAATCGATCTGTCCTAGAAGAAGTGCATCCAGAGGGGTCCTTGGAAGTAAGGATGGCTACACTGTGTGTTATGTATTTTGTACATGTTAACAAGAGGGACCAATCTCTGGAGAACAGCATCATGTTTTGGAGAGTGGCAAGTTGATCAATAAAAAAATACCCTCAACTAGATGGATTGACACAGTTGCTATAA
This sequence comes from Pedetes capensis, assembly GCA_007922755.1. Lineage (NCBI taxonomy): Eukaryota > Metazoa > Chordata > Mammalia > Rodentia > Pedetidae > Pedetes > Pedetes capensis. The sequence continues at coordinate 22,892 of VMDO01019319.1, read as the reverse complement.
CAATAGGTTTAAGTGTACAAAAGATTGTGTGCATGACACAGAATCAGTGAGTGTTTCATTCTGTTCTACCTAGGGTTGTTATGAGTTGGACTCAACTTGATGGCACCTAACAACAACCTCATTTGCTCATTTACAGACTCATGTCAGGACCAAACTGGAGCCTGAGAGAGCAATCCATTTTATTACCTTCATATTAAGTTGACGAAGTAAGGATCTGAAGACTGGGATGGGGGAAGAGGTGACTTTGGGGCACAAAGTACAGGTAGGAGTGTTATCTAGAGAGTCATCTGGCAAAAAATGTAAGACATAGCAGCAAGGTATCAAGTTAAGCATCGTTTATTTAAATGAACTTTGAGGAAAGTTGAGCTATTTACACTACAGGATGTCAGTAGGAAAGCTGCCTGCTGGAATGCATAAAATGCAGAGGCTGATGAGAATATGGTAATGGCTCCTGATGAGATTTCCTATTTTATGATCTCTAAAGGATCTCAGCGCATTCTATTAAAAGTGTGGTTGTGACCTGTGAGTCCTTGTCAATGTGGTCATGAGCTTCTAAAGGGTACCGCTAAGCTGATCCAAATTACAAGGTGCATGTGTTGTGTCTACCACTGAACCTAGACACTGTCAGCCATCCAAGAAGCAATGCTTTCTGTCTAAAGAAAAGTTAAGCCATTGTGGATGGTATCTACCTTGCTGTGTGAGCTGAGAGCACCATGGGTCACAAGCACAGGAATCCTGCAATTGTTCTTCTGTGGCAAATGGTAAAACAGCAAGGATGTGTAAAGTCATAGTTCTTGTGGCCTGCCTTGCAGGGACACAAAAACTTTACAGTGACCTTAAAAATCACAATGCCTGCATCAGAACCCAGAAGTCCACATCTCAAGGCAGAGATGTTAATTTTCGCAGGCCTTGTGTGTTGCTAACTTACTCAGCCGCCCAGAACAACCTTTAAGCAACCATCTTTCATTAAAAATAACATACAGTTAAGCATGAAGCTAACTTTCAGGATAGTTCACAAAACTAATTTGTCAACTTATGTCACAGTCTAACACCACACAAAAAGTGATATTCCTGTTTTTCAAACCACAGAATAAAAATAGAAAAGAAAAAACAAAAAATCCCTTGAGGAGTAGAAGCACTAACTCAGTCCCCTACTACCACAAAGTATGAAATGGAGTTTCTTGTAGTTGGGGAAATAGCAGGGGTCAGAACATTCAAAGTACAATGGATAAGCCTCCTGCTGAGAGAACTCTCTTTGTGATCATGGTGTTTTCTCTGACAGGAAAGTATCTTAAAGTAACATTTTTTAATGGAACAATAAATTATATCAGTGGACATAATTGGACAAATTATCTACCATTGTAGAATGTGCTTTTATAATGGCTTATAATTACATGTGAATACATATATTATAGAGAAAATGATTAAAATGCATTTAGAAATTGGCTATAAAGTGGGATGCTGGTCCAGTCCTACAAATAGAATCCCTAAAGAACAATCTTTACACTCTTTCACTATTATTAATCTATGAGGATTTGGTCATTAAATGCTGCTTTAAGTGCTTTGAATTCTACATTGAAAAGTTTTAAACTCTCTTCTATGTCTGCGATTGTTGTTAGATGCCATCGAGTTGGGGCCATGTCACGGTGGGCCTGTGTACAATATAGAGTTTTCAGTGGCTGTTTGGAGACTGTTTTGGGAAACGGGCTCCCAGGCCCTTCCCCCACTTTTGTGGTGCTGGGGATCAAGCCCAGGGTTCAGAGAATAGAGAGCAGCACTCTACCAAGTAAGCTATCTCAGCTCCCTCTATGCCTAAGCCATCCCTTTCTAGGTTGTCTATGAAATACACATTTTATAAAACTCTACTAGAGTCATTTTCTCAAAAGTTTTAAGAAATAGTGATAAGCAAAAATGGCATAGATAATTCTTATGGAGATTTTGTTCATGGGTAAGCAAAAGTCAATGTGTGATCCATGCTCAAGTCTACCAAAATAGCACCCATATGACTGATCCCCCTTTCCTTGGAAGGTGTCCCTGGACTGCAGCAAAGTTACCACATAGGAACAATATATAACATCATTGACTCAGTCCCTTGACTTCTATGGGGAGTTGAAGAAGGTATAGTGGGAATGTTTTGATGCATTGCAGAAAGGATGCATTGCAGAAAGGATTTGTCAATGTCCCTTGTGACCATCTGTGGTAAGAACTGGATCTGATGCAACTTCTCTTGCTAAATGTATCTCTATTACTGGAGAGTTGAATGACATCATTAATAACTAAGAAGAGAGAATCAATGAAAACAACAAATTCATTCCTGGTCTAGTCTAGATCCTGTCCTGCTTAATGTGAAATGGCTAATAAGATTTTCATATTTTTGTGTCTAGGCAAAATCAGTGACAAAAATCACAAACAGTGATTAAATATTTTGTTTGACAATTTGTCATGGGCCATCTCATCCAAATCAGAAGAAGATCAAAATCATCTAATATAAATTTAAAACAAGACAAACAATGTTCCACAGGACATATCAAACTATGAAAAATGGCTTGAGATAAAGGTTAAAACTGAACTAGGAAGCATAAAGCTGATGCTACTTATAGAATTAACAGATGGTAAGTTTAGCCACTTAAGAAATGTAAGTTGAAAGGTAAAGAACTCCATAACATTTTAACTTTTCTATAATGTGGTCAGAGGGGTTGTTTACCACCAAAGAGAAAAATTTCAAATAGCTAAGATTAACAAATGACATTAATGGAATCTTATTTTTGACATGCTTTCATCTGTCAGAATTTACACTGTGCATGTTCAAATTATTTAATTCCTCTCAAGGGATTCATGGAAGAAATTAACAGGTAATTTATGCACATATAGCCTCATAGTACATAGCCTCAAAAAAAACTGGATGATGTTTTCAATTGATTTTTGATATCAATACTAAAAAAATCACAAAACACCATAATTGCTGTTTATGTTGTTGTGTAAAGAGTAAATATCTGATTTTTGCAAGTAAAATATTTAAAAACTTTCACTTTTTAGGCTATAGAGGCAGGTGAGATAAAGGTTCAAGATATATTAGGAACATAAAATATAGCATAAATGCTGTAAACAATAAAAAATGTAGAACAATACTATTATGAGACTCAACTTTTCCTAAAGTTACTAAAGTTTTGTCTTTCAGTGCCAGATTCATCTATTTCTAACTTGAAAACTTGTATCATATTGTATAACACTTGGCATACAAATCAGATAACAATAAAGACAGTTGACTGCAAAAACATTGGCAGAACTAAATGAGCAAATTATTAGAATGTACATTGTAAATTAGCTTATAATTCCTAAAAATTTATTGGAATTGTGCATCTATGATGTTAGCTTATATTGCAATTACTGAGTAAATGTGTTACTAGAGAGAAATATAATTTCTAGAAATATTACTTTAGCAAGTAGACTAAACCAGAATTGAATTTCTCAGTCACTATGGTAGAAATTCAGTAAAGGATCCTACCCCCAGCAGAAGAAAGAAAGAAAGGAAGGAAGGAAGGAAGGAAGGAAGGAAGGAAGGAAGTTTGTTCTACCAAGGATATTATACTTTAGATTAAATTAGAAAGCAAAATTTTAAATACATCCTGAAATGATACCCTGTGTTCTATGATATGTCTAAGTCAAGGTATAGAATAATAAATTGGAAGGAATATATTTTGGATTTTTTTATGTAGCTAGTCCATTATTTAACCTTAATTATAATATAAGAAGCAAATTACTAGGAAAGGTCTGTGGATGGATACACAGAATAAGATATTTCTTTTATATTAGCACATTGTGATTAGGATTCCACACAATTATTTTCATATGATACTGGAGATTATAACCATGGGTCAATCACAGAGAATGAAAACCATTCAAGTTAGTTTGATTGTAAAGGGATTCAATAATTGTTATAAAAATACTGAATTGTAGGAAGAGTTGAGAAGAATAATACTATCCCGGATTTCCAGGAATGTTGTCCAGTGTCTCGATATCTACCAAGATGGGAGAGAAGCTGGTGTGTCTATTGAGGCCAAATATTTCTGGAAAAGTCAGGAAGCAGCTTCTTTAGCATCTTCCTTTTAAACCTTGTCTTTTCTTCCCTAAGCTGGTCAGTATGTATCTTACCCCATCTCTCTCACAGATAATAGGTAAGTTATAATACAATTTTTCAGTGAGGGTACTGGTTTTCCCAAACCCAAATCACATATAGGCTTCAATGGCATTCAAGAAATAAAAGTTTCAATGTTATCACAGCATTAGAGAAAGGTAATCAATAAAAAGGGCCACATAGATTTTAACAGTGGTGACCACAAGTCTCCTTAGTAAAATAACCTGGATGATCTGCATGAACCCCACATGTCTGTCAGCTTGTGTTTTAGGAGCTTGCACATTGCTGTGATGCTGAGAGTTTTGCCACTGGGATTTCATGCAGCAGCTGGGCCACTCTTGGTTGACAGGTTTCAGCTGAGCTTCTAGGCTAAGCCAAACAGGGGAGAAGGACCTGACAGCCCACTCACAGAACAATTAGCCATTGAAAACCCTATGAATATCAGGGAAGTACTGTCAAATATAGTGCCAGAAAATGAGTCACCTAGGCTATGGTGTTCGTTGTTTCTAGAGTTTCTCTCTCTCTCTGTCTCTGCATTGTGGGTGGAAACAAGAGGTGGGTGCCCCAAATCTGCACCTGGTGCCAAGGCTGTGCCTACAGAACAGAGTACTGCACACAGGATGAAAGGACAGGGATTTATTCACAAAGGAGGGGAAAGGAATGGAGGATTAGGGAGAGGGGTAGGGGAGTTGGAAAAGGGAAGCTCTCAGCTGCTGCCTCTGCACTGGGGCAGAGACCCCAGGTGTCATTGCTCTTCCAGCTCACAGGCTTCACCACTTTGGGGGCCCTGCACTTGACTCCCCAAGTCTTGCCTTTGGAAGCTGTCAGTCCCTGTAGGATATCCAGCATTTTAGAGGTTGAGGTCTGATAGAGGTGGCAGGCAGGTTGAAGGATGATGAAGGCAGCTTGGAAGAAGGCTGAAGGCTAGACTAGGCAGGTGAGTAAATGGGCCTCTGATGAGCTTCTCTTGGATGGTATTCAGAATGGTTGTTGAACTCTGAGCTCTGGAGTTTATAAGGCCTGATAGGCAGCCAATCTGGGGAATAGAGTTGGATCCGAAATGACCACTGGGGAACCAGGGGGACTTTAGATGCTACCATACCTTGGGTGCCATCTTGGCCCACTTGATGGGAGGGGGAAACAGTGAGATATCAGATATATGGCAAAGGTGAGTCATTGCTATCTTGCCCCATAGGATTCAATGGGAGCAAATGACCCGTATATAGGGTAAGGGTCATTCACCTCAGAGGAGAGGGGTCAGTCCTCCAAGTGGCTAGATGAGCTCCTGGAACTGGCCATGTTTGGGGTACTCTCTATACCCCTGAGAGTTCCAACAGGAAGGCATTCAAGAAATGGCAAGTGAAGGGTTATTTCCTCAAAATACAGTTGATCTTAATGACAGGAAGGGGGTAAAGCTCCTGGGATCTCCTTTTGCTAATGCGACCCAACTTAAAGTGAGAAGAAACATAGTGTCTGCAACAATGGGCTCAAATATAAAAAGATTGTGTGCATGGCACAGTGTTGGGCAATGTTTCATTATGTTGTATATAGGATTGCTATGAGTCAGATCCAACTCAACGGTACCTAATAACAACAAACTATCTGTATGAAGGAAAATCATCTTGCTCCTATATACAAACATAGACTGTATCCTTGTGTTACTCTGCAAGTTCCAATTGAGTTGATATTGAGCATTGATAAAAATAAAATTTATAACAAAAGGTAAAATAAACCAAAACAAGAGGAATTTTTTGGTACCAAATCAAAGACTGATGCAAAAGACAACCATTCAATCCTTCTATTACTTTTGTTATCACTTTCGTTCTACTAGATCAATTTCAGCATGAGGCTGTCTTTCCAAGTGGGAGCCATCAGCAAATACCTATTATTCTATAGACTTTTTAGCAAACAATAATTCAAGGTAGAAAGGACTCAACAACAAGAAAGTGCTGCAGTGAGCAAAGAGAATGTTTCTATCAACTCATTTCTATTTGCACAGCCCTGGATATTTCTCTAAGAATTCCAACCTCCAGGATGATACCATTCATCCTCCACCATACAGCAGCATTCAACCTCCAAGTGGCTAAAGGTGGCTAAGGAGGAAAACAGAAATCTTTCCACATTCCATGACCATTACATCTTGCCCCATAGAATTCAATGGGAGCATATGACCCAGATATAGGGTAAGGGTCATTCACCTCAGAGGACAGGGGTCAGTCCTCCAAGTGGGCTAGATGAACCAGTGAAATTGCTTCTTTGCCTTTTGGCTAAGATAAGTGAAATTTGTAAAAGGTATTATGGAGAATTTGTCTTCCTGAAGTAATTACTAAATAACTAAGAGAAATTATTAGAATGCATTCTTTTAGGTTGTAATTAATCATATAAATGTATGATGATATATGAATAAGGGGCAAAGGAAAAGAATTGATGCTTTTGAATCATGGTGCTAGAAATAAATATTGAATGTATAACGGACTGCCAAAAGAACCAACAGATCCTTCCTAAAGGAAGTGAAGCCAGTGTATTCCTTGGAAGTAAGGATGGCTAGACTACATCTTACATATTTTGGACTTGTTGTCAAAAGGGACCAATCCCTGGAGAGGGACATTATGGTTGGAAGAGTAGTTGTTGTTGTTGTTAGGTGCCGTCGAGTCGTGTCTGACTCATAGAGACCCTCATAGGGTTTTCAATGGCAGATTGTTTCAGGATTGCCTTGGGAGTGGGTTGCCACATCCTTCTCCCATTTTTGTGATGCTGGGAATCGAACTCGGGACCTCAGAGACTGCAGAGCAGCACTCTACCAACTGAGCTAAATCCTAACCTGGAAGAGTAGTTGGGCAATGAAAAGAAGGAAAATCCTAAAGTAGATGGATTGACACAGTGTCTACAACAATGGGCTTAAACATGGAAAAGATCATGTGCATGGCAAAGTGTCATAGAGTACTTCATTCTGTTGTACATTGAATTGCAATGAGTTAGGCCGATTGAAGGGCACCTAACAACAACAATAAAAACATAAAAATATGACTCATCCATGTACTTGTTACAATGTAAAATAGCGAATGAAACTATATGCAACTTTAGAATTAAATCACCATTACACTCAAATTTATACTGTAAAGCTATATTGCAAGAGCTAGAGCTTAGCTCAGTGGGTAAAGTGATGCTCCACACTCTCGGGGGAATCAGGTTCAGTCCTCAGCACTACAAAAAATGAGAGAAAGATGTGGCAATCCTCTCCTGAAGCATCCTGAAACAATTAGCCATCAAAATCCCTATGAGGGTCACTATGAGTAGGACCAGACTCGATGGCACTTAACAACAACAACATAGTGCAAGATTTACAGAATTTAGTTGTGTGGCCTGCAAAGGTGAAATTGCAAACAGAAAAGTCATATAAGGAAAAAGTAAATTTCTAGGACCAATATTCATATTTTATATATCAGTTTAGGTATTTGTGCAAAATATGTAAATTAAAGAATATTCAAATTTGCAGTGGTAAAGTACTCTAGGTTTGTCCATTCTTCATGGACTTCAGTAGTTTTATTGTAAGGGACTAGTTGGAAATTTGCCACTTCTGGACAACAGAAAATGGTTAGAGTTTCTGTTAGTTAGGCTTTTCATTGTCTCCCTCAGCCTCTATTCACATTATGAAAAGTATCACCAAAATATCCATGAAACTCTGCAGTTTCTTTCTTTCTTTTTCATCCTTTTTCTCCTCAGGATTCCCATCTGTCCTGTGGTGTTCTCTGTTACATCCTTGGGTAACCTGGGAACTAACCTATTTTTCTGTAACAAAGGTTAAGAATCATTTACTATTATTATGCAGAACTGCACTGTAATTCAAACACCTTCTTGTTAATTCCCTGAGGTATTTTCTCCCCATCATCACTGAGATGACTTGTTCTGTGTCTAGTTCATTGAAATTCCCAGACCCAGATGGTTTGATAGCCTGATATTTTAGAATTTTGCCCTTATTTACTTTTATCTGCTAAGTGCAACCAAGATTTTTTTCCCTTCTCTTTTACAGGGATCATGGGTGTTAAACTTTAAAAATAACTGCTTAGCATGCAGAATACCTTATTGAGCCAATGTTGAACAATTCTTGTTAATAAAGTAAATTTTGATGAACTGCAATAATGGAGAAAAAGATTCTAGAAATTGTATATCCCTCTATGTGTCATCAATTCATTAAACGATCCTGTTAGTTTTCATATTAAAATTTTTAAAGCTAATGCACTCAAATTAAGAACCATGAATGCAAGCCTTGATGAGTTATAGACTATTATAGCAATATGTGTAAACATAATAGCTAGTATTAAATTTCATACCATGATTTATCTCTCAAAATTATGCCACAGTTTCCATCTGTCAGCCTTAAAACTTTCCTACCATTAGTGTAAGTGCTTACTTTGTCAGAAGCAAAAAGGAAAGGAAGATGTTAGCATAAATTGCGTCCAAACACTTATTTTTATATTTAAATTTATACTGGACTTTATGAAGAAGAATACAGCATCATGATTGGAGGAAGACTCATTAACAATTTGCTTTATGCAGATTATACAACTCTGCTTACTGATAATGAAGATTTGAAACATTTACTAATGAAGATCAAAGAACACAGCCTTCAGTTTGGATTGCACATCAACATCAGCAAAACTAAAATCCTTATAACTGGGTTGTGATGCAGCTTCATGATAAATAGAGAAGAGATTGAGGTTGTCCAAGATTTTGCTTTACTTGATTGTACAATCAACACCCACAGAAAAGGAAGTCACAAAATCAAAAGACATGTTGCACTGGGGAAAGATGTTGTAAAAGACCACTTTAAAGTGATGAAGAGTAAAGATATCACATTCAAGAGGAAGGTGCACATGACTCATGCCATAGACTTTTCAGTTGCATCCTGTGGCTGTGAAATCTGGACTGTTAATAGGGGACACAGGTTAAAAATTCATGCCTTTGAATTATGGTGCTGGAGGTGAATATTGAATACCATGGACTATCAAAAGAACCAATAGATCTGTCCTAGAAGAAGTGCAACCAGAGTGCTCCTTGGAAGCAAGATTGGCTGTTGTTGTTGTTGTTGTTAGGTGCCGTCGAGTCAGTATCCGACTCATAGCGACCCTCATAGGGTATTCAATGGCTGAGTGCTTCGGGATTTCCTTGAGAGTGGATTGCCAGGTCCTTCTCCCATTTTTGCAGTGCTGGGAATTGAACTCGGGGCCTCAGAGATTGCAGCACAGTGCTCTACCCACTGAGCTAAATCCCAGCCCCGCAAGATTGGCTAGACTGTGTCTTATATATATTTTAGATATATGAGAAGGGATCAATCCCTGGGGAAGGATATCATGTCTGGAAGAGTTTGGGGCAAAAGTAAAAAAGGAAGACCCTGTAGTAGATTGATTAACACAGGTTCTGCAACAATGGGCTAAAATATAAAAAAGATCATCTTCCTGGCACAGAATTGGGGAGTGTTTTGTTCTGCTATAGATAGGTCGTTATGTGTCGGACCTGACTCAACAGCTCCTAACAACAGGAACAAACTTATGCACTCTAGGCTTCATATATAATATGATGGAGTTATAATTATATAATGGCACTGCTACTAACTGTTGTTGTTGTTGTTAGGTGCCGTTGAGTCGGTATCCGACTCATAGCGACCCTCTGTACAACAGGGGAAACACTATTGTCAGTGCTTCTCTACTGTTCATAGGGTTTTCAACGGCAGATTGATTTTTGGGAGGGGGTTGCCAGGTCCTTCTCCCAAGCCCGCAGCTTCTGGTGTTCCCAGGCGGTCTCCCATCCAGGTACTAACCAGGCTTGACCCTGCTTAGCTTCCGAGATCTGATAGGATCGGATGCCACAGGGCTACTGCTGCAGGCACTAACTGTAGGGCTGAAGTTTATCTCAGTTGTTACAGTGCCACTCTGAGCTGAGGCCTTGGGTTTGATCCCCAGCACCACAAAAAATGGAAGAAGGACCTGACATCCTTGAAACTAACCCCAAATGCTCAACCATTAAAAACCTTACACATAGTAGTGAAGCACTGACATAGTGTCAGGGAGTGTTTCCTACTGTTGTACATGGGGTTTCTATGAGTAGTACATGACTGAAAGATACCTAACAATAGGAAACACTAATTGTTAATTCTAGTGAAATATTAGTAACACAACAAATAGTAACACTTTGCATAGATATATTTGTAAAGGTACATGAAGAATTAAATTTGGGGTCATAAAATTCAATCCGATCACCTTAAAGAAAAAGTCACCTCATGAAAAAATGTAGTTTAGTAATTCAGTGACAGATTTTGGATTTGTTGCAATCAAATTCAATTATTCCCCCCACTCCCATATTTTCTTTGTGACTTGAACATGTCATCAATTTCTTACCTCTTTCTAATCTGCAAAGCAGGTATTAATGCTATGAAAATACCCCTATATCATCTTGATGTTATGTTTAGAAACTATATTATATAGAAACAATTTGACCATTTGTTGTTTAAATACATTGCTCAATAATTATTAGACATTGTAATGTTTTTTAAAAGTTTCTATGTTTGTTCTTTACAATCAGTGTCAGGCAGAGTGCTGTTTTTACAGTAATTACGAAGTTTAATGAATTTTACAGACTATGGTTGACAACTAGTGTCTCCAATAACTACTTTCTAAGCTGAAACTTTCAATAGACTCACAATGCTTAGGCACTAGCCTTCCTTTGTCAGTAAGGACTACAATTTCATGCCTTACCAGTGAGTTGATATAGTAGCTCATGGCAGAATATCTAACATTCTAACTTGAGGATTTGTAAATAATTCACAATGTGCAATCAATTATTTTTTTAAAAGTATTTCTCCTAGGACCCAAGAGGTAAAATACTAAAGAGTGGGGTTCAAAATTGAACATGGTTCTACCCTATATTACCTATGGTGGATTCTTTATTCACCCATAATTTTTTTCTTGTCCAACTGAGCTATACTAATATGTATACTCCTTGCTTTGAAGTCTTTATTACTAATAGGCAAATATTGGCATAATTCCCTTTGCACCTGCATAACATTTTCTTTAATACTTATTCTTTATCAATTATATTCTGTGGGGTTCTTTGTTTTCCTCCAATTTACTTTACAAAATTCTGGTTGACTGGCTGACTTTTTAAAACTTTGAAATAGCTTACTTCATTTTCTAACTTGATGGATCTTTGTGCAATTGCACTCTCTCTGTAAATCATTTTCTCTTGGCTGCAATCAGTTTCTTTGTTCTGTGAACTGAGGCACCTAGAGAAGCATTCAAAACTCCTTTCAGCATAACTGGTAAATGTCGGAAGTGAGACTAATAAAATAAAAGAATCTTACATTCCAGGGCACCATGGCATTTAGTATATAATGTGAATGAATCTTTGCATACCTCCACTCTAAATCTCCTTGATCAATCTGTTACTATCTAATGACTTTAGAAGCAATTTTGCAGATTTAGTAATTAATCAGTCTTAATCTCAATTCTCTAGTTTGAAAATTAACAACCCTTCTGACTTCTCTCCTTTTGTTAACATTGGGTGCTGCGAATTGAACTCGGGACCTCAGAGACTGCAATGCAGCCCTCTACCAACTGAGCTAAATCCCAGCCCTCTTTGTTAATATTACCATAATGATATTATAATTATATTCAGCAAGATTAAAATATCTGACATGGGCTTTAAGATTTCTAATCCTAGCAACCCCCTCCCAAAAATCAATCTGCTATTGAAAACCCTATGAACAGCAGAGAAGCACTGACAATAGTGTTTCCCCTATTGTACAGAGGGTCGCTATGAGTCGGATACCGACTCAACGGCACCTAACAACAACAAAAATGGATGTGGACCAGTACCTTTTTAATATCAGGTGCTTGATGAGGTTTTATGTTCTATATTTCTCTTAATTTTCTTATATCCAGAACCCTATTAGTTCAGACTTTTGCTATCCTGTGTTTTTGCCATTGAAAGATGTTGAGCCAGGCAGGGTGGAGCATGCCTGTAATCCCAGCAGCTTGGGAGGCAGAGGCACGAGGATTGAAAGTTGGACACCAGAGGCAGTCTGCATAATTTGATGAGACCCTGTCTCAAAATAGTAAACAAACAAACAAACACACAAAAAAACAGGGTTTCGGGTGCTGCTCAATGTTCCAGCTCTTGCAAAGCATGCAAGCATGAAGCCCTGGGTTCAACCCCCAGTACCAAAGAAAAGAAAAAAAGAAAGAAAGAAAGACAGAAAGAAAGAAAGAAAAAAAGAAAAAAAGAAAGAAAGAAAGAAAGAAAGAAAGAAAGAAAGAAAAGCTGTTGTTGCTGTTGTTAGGTAGCATTGAGTGGGGTACAATTCACAGTCACCTTATGTACAATAAATGGAACACTACTGGACACTGTGTCATGCCTGGCACTAAAGTCAGTGTTTTCTGCTATTCATAGTGTTTTCAATGGCTGATTGTTTGAGGGAGTGGACTTTCAGGTACTTCTCCCAAGCCTACAGAACCTGGGCATGGACACCAGAGTGGTATAGCTGCTGGCTGAAGGATATTTAGCTTATTTATTAAACATTATTTGTCTTCTGGCATTATATTATTTTGTGTGAAATACCATTTGAACCTTGAGGTTTAGTGTTAGCTTTTAAATATAACATTGTGGAGTTTATATGCTCGGTGTTTCAAAAAGTACATTGAAAAATATTTACTCAAAAGAGAAGAATGAGTAGGCTGATTATTGATTTGTTTTGTTCTTTCATAATGTTTACTTTCCTGTTCCATTTAAAAATTAATTATCCCATTTTTCTTAAATGTCTTCTTTTTTAATCTTAAAACATTTACCTACTAATGACTATACAAATATCACAAAGGTATTGTTTTCTATTACTGATTATAAATGTGATTGCTTTTATGAAGGTTATTTTTTACCAAAATTAAATGATTAAAATCAGTGAATCAATGTATTAAAGTGGTAAGATCTACTCCAAATATTTTACCATAATAACACTAGAAAAAGAACAAACTATAAGTGCCGTATATAACGGAGCTACATTCCTAAGTAAAGATTGAGTTTTATGCACAGAATGATGATGCAATTATCATCATTCATTAAATAACATGAAATAGGGAAATACATTAACAGTAGAGCTAAAAAGAAATATAATATGTAAAATGATATAAAGAAAAAAAAGCCATGCTGCTCAATTTGTTTTTAATACATTCTTTCAGTATTTATATTGACATTTGGTTAGTTTTTAAGCATAAAGAATTCCCAAATAATTTGCATAACTACTTTTCCCCTATGGCTGCAACATATACATCTGAAGAAATGAAATTAATTTGAATTCCACTAATATTTTTAATTGGAAATTTTTAATGTACACATTAAATGTGATTCATTCTGAGATGCTTTTCATTGTGGCATTTCCATATATGCATTTTGATGTACATTATTCATATTGTTGTTGTTGTTGTTGTTAGGTGCTGTCCAGTCGGTATCTGACTCATACTGACCCTCATAGGGTTTTCAATATTTGACGGTTTTGGGATTGCCTTGGGAGTAGATTGCCAGGCCCTTCTCCCATTTTTGCTGTGCTGGGAATTGAACTTGGGACCTCAGAGACTGCAGCACAGCGCTCTACAAACTGAGCTAAATCCCAGCCCCCCATTATTCATATACGTGCTCCCTTACCCTCTTGCATGCTTCCCTCCCACTGGCCCCATCTAAATCTTCTCTATCATTTACTTGGTAATATTTTTCTATATGTCCTTGGGTTCCAGTTCTGTTTAAGATAGAAACTTTTCCTGTAGAGAACTTTGTTTTTATCTTGTCAGAACAATTGCATGCATTTTCTAGACCATTTATATTGACAACATTCTTAGCTTTTTTTTCCATTTTATTTTGATCTGATCTTTGAATAGGATGTTTCATCCTTATAATTTTGATTCAACTCCCACATATGAGTGAGAATATGTGGTGTTTCTCTTTCTGAGCTCAGGTTTGTTCACTTAAAATATTTTTCTCTAATTCCATCCATTTTGCTGAGAATGACCTTATTTCATTTTTCTTGATTGCTGAGTAGTATTCCATTGTGTATATGCACCATAGTGTTTTTTTTATCCATTCTTCTGTTGAAGGACACTTTGATTGATTCCATATCCTTGCTATTGTGAAAAGCACTGCATTGAACATGGAGATGCAGGTGTCTTGGTGGTATGAAGATCCATCTTCCTTTGGGTAAATTCCCAGAAATGTTATAGCTGGGTCATACAATAGATCTATTTTCAGTTTTTCAAGATATCTCCATATGGATTTCCACAGTGGTTGGACCAATTTACAGCTCCACCAACAATGTAAGTGTCCCTTTTCACCACATCACCAGCATTTGTTGTTTTTATTTTATTGATATTGGGCATTCTCACTGGTGTAAGGTGAAATCTCAGAGTTGTTTTTAATTTGCATTTCCCTAATGGCTAGGGATACTGAGCATTTTTTTTCATGTAATTCATGGCTTTACAGATCTCTTCATTTGAAAACTGTCTACTCAGTTCCTTTGCCCATTTGTGTATTGGGTTATTTGTTTTTGGGGGGAGTTTTTTCTTGAATTCTTTATAAATTCTAGTAATTAGACCTTTCTGATGTATAAAATGCGAAGATTTTTTCCCTTTCCATGGGGGTTTCCTTGACTCTGTTAATTGTTTCTTTTGCTGTGCAGAAGTTTTTAATTTCATGTTATCTCATTTATCTATACTTGTTGCAATTTCTTGAGCAACTGGAGTCCTATTAAGGAAATACTTTACTATGCCTATATGATGGAGTGTATTGCCTATCTTGCCTTCTATAAGTTTTAAAGTTTCTGGTTTTATGTTGAGATCTTTTATGCATTTTGAGTTAATTCTCATGTATATTGAGAGATGTGGGTCAGCTTTCATTTTTCTGCATGCGGATGACATGATTCCCCGCACCATTTGTTGAAAATGCTGTCCTTTTTCCAGTTTACTTGCTTTGCTCCTTTGTTGAAAATCAGGTGGCTATCGGTGTGTTGAGGTATATCTGGGTCTTCTACTCTGTTCCAGATGGACAAATTTCTTAACACGTATGACCTACCAAAGCTAACCCCAGAAGACATAACTGACTTTAAACAAGCCCATTACATACACAGAAATAGAAAAGGTAATTAAAAGTCTCCCAAGAAAGAAGAGCCCAGGTCCTGATGGATTTACAGCAGAATTTTACCAAACTTTTAAAGAACATAGAATACGTGTCTTCCTCAAATTGTTCCAAAGAATAGAAAAGGAGGGAACACTCCAAATTCATTCTTTGAAGCTATCATCACCCTGATACCTAAACCAGGAAAAGATTCATCTAAGATAGAGTATTATAGACCCATCTCCCTTATGAATCTAGATGCAAAAACATTTAATAAAATTTTGGCAAACAGAATCCAGCAGCATAAAAAAAATTATCCACCATTAACAAGTGGGATTTATACCACAGATGCAAGACTGGTTTAACATATGGAAATCAATTAATGTAATCCAACATATCAAGAAACTGGCAAACAAAAACCACATGATTATCTCAATTGATGCTGAAAAGACCTTTGACAAAGTACAACACAGTTTCATGATAAAAATGCTGGAGAAGATAGGCATAACAGGCAAATACCTTAATTTCATAAAAGCCATTTATGACAAGCCTACAGACAACATTATATTAAATGGAGAAAAGCTGAAACCATTTCCTCTTAGATCTGGAACAAGACAAGGATATCCTCTCTCTCCTATTCTATTTAACATAGTAATTGAAGTCCTGGCCAGGGCAATCAGACAAGAGAAAGAAATCAAAGGGATACAGATTGGCAAGGAAGAGGTCAAATTATCCTTATTTGCAGATGATATGACCTTGTACCTGAAAGACTCTAAAACCTCAACCAGAAAACTTCTGGATCTAATTAACTCCTTCTGCAAAGTTGCAGGCTACAAAATTAACACAAAAAAATCAACAGCTTTTCTGTACACCAATTCCAAACAGGAAGAGAAGAAAATTTCAGGAAAAATACCATTCATTATAGCCCACCAGAAAATTAAATACCTTGGAATCAATCTAACCAAAGACCCTTCAGATCTCTACAAGGAAAATTTCAAAACATTAAAGAAAGAAATAGCAGAGGACACTGAAAAATGGAAAGATCTCCCCTGCTCCTGGATCGGGAGAATTAATATAGTAAAAATGCCTATCCTACCAAAAGCAATCTATAGATTTAATGCAATACCCATTAAAATTCCACTGACTGACTTTACAGAAATAGAAAAAATGATCCAAAAATTCATATGGAACCACAAAAGACCATGTATAGCCAAAACACTTTTAAACTACAAATCTAATGCAGGTGGAATCATAATCCCTGACTTCAAGCTATACTACAGGACAGTAGTTGCAAAGACAGCTTGATACTGGCACAAAAATAGGCCCGAATTCCACTGAAATTTTTTATTTCATAATCAATTATGTATTTACATACATTGCATTTCATGATAGAAAGTAATCTTTCATTTCCTAGTTTGCACTTTTACAATAGAAATGAAGCCAAATAAAAAAATGCATATCACCTACAAGAAAGTCATTTTGCGATGACCTAACATTCTATGCCTGCATCCATAGCACTGTGGCATCAGATCTTGGATGCTAAGCAGGGTTGGGCTTGGTTGGTACTTGGATGGGAGAGTGCCTGGGAACACCACAAACTCTAGACTTGGGAGAAGGACCTGGCAACCCACTCCTAAAAAAATCAGTCCACCATT
Organism: Pedetes capensis; assembly: GCA_007922755.1. Lineage (NCBI taxonomy): Eukaryota > Metazoa > Chordata > Mammalia > Rodentia > Pedetidae > Pedetes > Pedetes capensis. The sequence continues at coordinate 5,954 of VMDO01019319.1, read as the reverse complement.
AAAAAACCCAATACATAGCAGAGAAGCACTGACAATAATGTTTTGCCTGTTGTACAAAGGGTTGCTATGAGTCTGATACCAATTGGATGGCACCTAACAACAACCACAACAATGTTTTATACATTTTCCTTATATCTACACATTTACTTTGAAGCAAATAATGAGTTGTCTCTGAGATAAGCTAAAGAATTAATATTCTATTAAGAAAAAATATTTATTATCACGCCATTAGTTAGATGAGTCTACTTTTGCAACTCAAATTACAGCCTAGGAAAAATAATCCAAGAAGCAGACTTTAGACATAAAATTGGAATAAGTTATTGTAATCTGAAAAAATAATTTAGAATTAATATTTTTTCAAATACCTGAGACAAGTACTATGCATGCCATGAATTCGCACACACACAGACACACACACATATATTTTCTTATACAGCAACAAAATTCAAACAAATAAAATTAGCCTTCTCCAGTCTTTTCACATGTATTATTTTTTCCACAGTAACTATGAGCCTGGCATTTTATATACCTTCTTTTACATAATAGTCATAAATGCCCTTCAAAGTTTGCCTTAAAATACACACTTTACATTAAAGAAACAGAATCACTGGTGAGAATGATTAACTGAAGCAGACCCTGAAAAAATATTTTGAATATAATTTGTTTATTTGTATATATGGTTTCTGGGCAGGATTAAGAGGGCTTTAGGGGAAGAGACAACAAAAGATAAAGCACATAAGGATGCTTTACATTGACCATTGCATCAGGTGTTTGGCGAGCAATTCCATGGACCTTTCTGAGATGCCACGGAAATATGCCACAGAACTCCTTGCCTGAAGAAGGACAGGAGAAGGATTTTTCAACAACCCTGGTAATACACTTTTCTAGCACTTTATCTTGGATTCTATGATGCTCCTATTTCCAAGTTGCCCAACTGTGAGTGCCAAGTAAATTTGTGAAAGTGATCCTCACTTTAGTGTTAGACAAACCATGAGAGTAAACAAAGATAGGCATATGTGCCAGGTAGGGCTGAGTTGTAGTCACCTTGCACCTATACAGAGCAGATTCTTGTAGGTACTGAAACCACATCAGGAGGAAGAGGTGGATAGAGAAAACTCAAAGAGAAACAAAAGAGAAAAGAAATCCCTATTAAATCACTCAGACCCACGTAGTACGTTTATAATTTTTCCAGTCTTCACAAAGTGGCAGTCAAGGAATGACAACTCCAATCTCTTAAGGAACAGATTGAGATTTAATTATGATCATTTGTCTTAAGATCAAGACAAGCATCTTAAGGGATGATGCAAAAAGGATTAAAGGAATAAGCAATAGATCCTTGAACTAAAGGTTTTTTAAGGCTTGAGGTAAAACTACATCACCAGTCTAACTAGCCATTCTAGATTTTCCCTATGTTTAGCCTGTACTTAAGATGGTCTAGGTTACTTGCTTGCCTAAATGTGTGACCCAGACTTTCATCTCCAAAATGTCTGACATCTGAGTTTCCCTATCTACATCAGTCCTGAGTTGTCATTGCTCTTTGCAATGGTCCTTCAGCACAGATGCATTAAAAATTACTCCAGTCAATCACGTTCATTTATGCTATGCCACAACCTTCTCCCATTGAGTAGAAACACTACTACAATGTCACTGCATTCAGGGTCACTTTTGCTGTGTGTTCACTCCTATATTTACCTGGAAGTCTAAAGAGATTAGGAAAGCAATGCTGTTTTTTCTTACTCGTCCTAAAGAGTACCCAGTATAGAACTTAAGTAAACTTATCTCAGCACGTCATATAATTAACATTCATAGTCCATTACAATCTTTTATTTGAAAAATATCTTAAGGATCAATCAATACTTCTTGAATTGTTCTTGTTTGAAACTAGAAAAAAAATATAATTGAATTCCAATGAACTTTTTTTCTGATAATTTTATGCTATATTCAAAACTAACAGAAGCCAAGAAAAGTTCTATGCTTAATAAAATAAATAAAAAGTCCAGGAAATTTTCCAACTTAGCATTTGGAAAATGTTTTGCATGAAATATATTTGCCTATTTAAAGGCTAATAGATCTTGTGGCATTATGAATAGGTATTGATTGCAGAATACTCATTACTGAGAATGGATGTATCACCTTCTGACTAATTAACCTGTCATTCTGGGAGAAAGGAACAAAATTGACTCTAGGAAAACATGACTTTATTATAATTGAAAACACTTTCCAAAATCCTGCTTACTTCAATAGATATTAAAAGGCTACTTATTTTTCATAAGTCTTTGTTTAATATGTTAAACAAATGCTACTTATTTTAAGATATAAATAAATACCTTTAATCAATGGAAGCTAGAACAGGTAACTATGTTTTATTCTTAGAAATTAACTTGATCCTTTTATTTAAAACTGTAGCAGTGAGATTATATTTGATAATTCATCAATAACTTTTTATTATGTAAAAACTATGCTTATGACTTGAGTCATTTAATAGTGAATGCTCAGAAGTATGATTGATTATGATATATTTAAAAGAACAGTTTGACTATTAATATTAAACTACTTGATCTGTAGTTTGAGAAAGGTGTAACAGAAACCTGTAACTTAGCCTTGTTTTTTTTTTTTTTGAGTGTTATTTATATGATGTTATACATGATACTGTATCAATTATTTTAAACATCTAAGGATTTACATGGTGGATGACATTTGAGGAAGACTGAAAGTATACTGTTAATTATAATACATATTTTTAAAGAAGTAACTTTAAAATTTAATATGAAGTGTAACTGATTATTCACTAAATTCATTTGGTATGATTTATCTGATTATTTGTGATTCATTTTTGCAATGTCACTAAAAAATTGAAACCTAAACACAATTAGCATCTGACATTAAAGTATTTTTTAAAATATTATCATTGCATTATAAATTTAATTTCACTTAGATTCAAACATAGTATGGCTATTTGTTGCTGTTGGTAGTTGTAATTATAAGGTAACCCTTTCATCATATTGCCCTTGGTGATCATGTTGTTAGGTGCCATGAAGTCAGGTCCAACTCAAAGCTACACTATATGCAACAGATCAAAAGACTCCCCCACACTGTGGCATGTCCAGCACTATTGTCTGTGCATCTCTGCTATTTATGTTGTTGTTATTGTTGTTAGGTGCTGTTGAGTCTGTGTCTGACTAATAGCAACACTATGTACAACAGGCAAATCACTATTTTCAGTGCTTCTTTGCTACTCATAGGATTTTCAATGGTGGATTGATTTCTGGGGGTGGGTCGCTGGGTCCCTCTCCCAAGCCTACAGCAGCTGGTATTCCTAGGTAGTCTCCCATCCAAGTACTAACCAGGCCTGACCTTGCTTAGCTTCTGAGATCTGACAGGATCAGAAGCCACAGTGCTATGGCTGCAGGCCTGCTATTTATAGGGTTTTCAATTATTAATACAAAATAGAAGATTTAGGGGTACTATGTAGTTTCTCTTTGTGTTATTCTATATGTGTTCTAAATGTGTACTATTTTGGTATGTAAAAAATTATATGTGATACATGTATCTATATGTACATATTATTCTGTGTGTTGTTGTTTGGTGCCACAAGTTGCTTCCAACTCATATTGACCCTATATACAACAGTATATAGACAGGGAACTGCCAAAATATCAAACTAGATGCAGAAAAGTGCTTGGAACCAAAGACATCATTGCTGATATCAGATGGATATTGGCCAAAAGCAGAGAATACCAGAAACATGTCTGTTGTTGGTGTTAGGTCCTGATCAGTTGGGTCCAGCTCATAATGACCCTGTGTACAACAGAATGAAATACTCCCTGATTCTGTGCCAAGGATACAATTTTTTAATGTTTAAGCCTATTTTTGTAGCCTCTGTGTCAATCCATCTAGTTGAGGGTCTTCCTTTTTTCTTTGAGCTACCACTCTCCCAAATATTCTCTGGAGAATGTTGCCTCCTAATATCCTAGGGACTGTTCCCTCCTAAAATCATTTCCAAAGTACATAAGATGCAGTTAAGACATCCTTGCTTCCAAGAAGCACTGTAGTTGCACTTCTTGGACAGATCTGTTGGTTCTTTTGGCAGTCCATGGTATATGCAATATTCCTCACAAGTCCTGTAATTCAAAAGCCACCTTCAGTATGGACTTTGCCTCAACATTAGGAAACCAAAAATCCCTACAACTGGGGAAATAAGCAACTTCATGATAAATGGAGAAAAGACTGAGGTTTTTCAAGATTTTGCTTTACTTGGTTCTACAATCAACACCCACAGAAGCAGCAGTCAAGAAATCAAAAGAAGCATTGCATTGATAAAACTGTTGCAAGAGACCTCTTTAAAATGTTGAAAAGTAAAGATGTCAAATTAAAGATGAAGGTGTGTCTGATTCATGGCACGGTACTTTCAGTGGCCTCATATGGTTGTGAAAGATATCTATCTATGCTTTATTGACCATACAAAGGCATTTTAATGTGTGGATCCCAAGTCTTGGATACCTTTGCAAAGCATGGGAATACCAGCACACTTAATTGACTCTTGCAGAATCTGTACATGGAATAGAAAGCAGTCATTTGAGCAGAAGAAGGAAACACTTCTTGTTTAGGATGTGTGCATCAGAACCATGTCCTTTTACCATAACTCTTCAATTTCTATGCTGAGTACAATGTCAGTTAGTCTTTTGTTCTGTTGAAGTTAGGGATGCTGTGAGTCATACCCAACTACCTGGCACCTTAGGACAGCAAACAACAAAATAAGTGATGTGGTTAAGAGAAAGACTAATGAATTAAGGCAGATATTAATAACAGAATATTAAGTAGTCAGACATTCTGTCTTTTGCATGTTACTTACATATTACTTACATTTAATCAAAATCTAATTTGCTTTCATTAAACTTGCTAAATGTCTTATAGGAGACACTTCAGTTCTAGAGAAAAACTTGCATTTAAATTCCAATTCTAGGGCAGGCTGGGGTCATCTGGCCAGTATGAATTGCAACATCCAGAAGATCCTAACAGACGCCAAGATGCTGCTGGAGAGAATGCGGGAGCACAAAGTGGCTGCTGAGTCCTTGGGGGATTTGTTGGCAAAGTTGCACCCACTTGTGGCTGCTATGAGGGAGGTGAGGACAGCACTTCCCAATCAGTATCAAGAGGAGCATCTGACATGAAGGACATGTCCAAATACAACTGTCACTTTCTGTTCTCTCAAGAGAGAATACACAGATTTGCAGCAGGAGAATAGAGGAAATTGAGAGTCAGATTGACAGAATCTGTACAATGGGAGAAGTGACAAGGAAAGCAGGGCAAGTGAATGATGACTAGTTTTATTGTTGTTGTTGTTGTTAGGTGCCGTTGAGTCAGTATCCGACTCATAGTGACCCTCTGTACAACAAGGGAAACACTATTGTCAGTGCTTCTCTGCTGTGCATAGGGTTTTCAATGGCAGATCGATTTTTGGGAGGGGTTGCCAGGTCCTTCTCCCAAGGCTAATTTTATACAATTCAGGAAAAACTAGCCCAATTAAACCTTGAATATAAGAAACTTGAAGAACTATTGTGCATCAGCAGTGAGACTCTTTCAGATCAGAAAGGAAAACTCAGGGGTCACTACTTCCCAACCTATCAAATAACTGGACTTCTGAATGGTTGCTGAAGATTCTCTATCAATGAAGGAAGTGATTATCTTTCCATTTGAATATTGCTCTTTCAGTGTCTTGCCTAACATTTGATTTAGTGTTGTTTAAAAGTGACAGTTTAGAATTCTGTCAATATTGGCTATCCACAAAACAGTTTTTGGACATATTAGTTCACTGTTCACTGTTCACTGAGTCTCATCATTCCTTTCTCTAAGGCTATGTTTTAATTTTCATTTTTGGGATCTCAGTTTATATAAACTGTGTTTTGAGTTTACTTTTATTTTCATCTGTGGAACTGTGAACATTTTACTATAAG
>VMDO01019318.1:0-39955 GCA_007922755.1 Pedetes capensis | reverse complement strand
GCATTTCCATATATGCATTTTGATGTACATTATTCATATAGGTGCCCCCTTACCCTCTTGTATGCTTCCCCCCCACACCCTCCCCATCTAAGTCTTCTCTATCATTTACTTGTTAAAAAGTTATATTTGGGGCTGGGGATGCAGCTTAGTAATAGAGGCCTGCCTAGTATACATGAGGCCCCAGGTTTGATCCCCAGCACTATAAAGTATAAAAAATAAAGAGGTAAATTTTATGGTATATGAGCTATATCTCAATAAAGCTATTATAAAAATATCCTGGGGGCAGAAAAAGTATCAGCACAAATCATTAGGACTTCCATAAACATTTTACTCTGATGTTTCATTAATATAGGTTATTAATGTAAATTACTTATATTAAGCCATTCCAAACGAAATGTCAGGTGATACTAAATGTAGGAACCTGTCCCCAGTTCAATTAACTGAATGACAATGGTCTTTCTGTCAGGTGCCAGGAGGTAAACAAACTAGACAATGAAAATGCTGATAATTCCATTCTTCATAGCTTCTCTGAGCAGTTGTTACTGTATGTCACCACAAAGCTGCAGAATTCTCAGAGCTACAGAATGCCATAATTATTCTATTTATATAATGGCTTTTTAACTATAGAGAATTATTTGAGGAGTAGATTTGACATAACTGTGCAAATATAATGAAACTTTAAAACTGGGACCAGGCTGGGAATGTAGCTCCATGATAGAGAAGTTGCATAGTGTGTGAGGCTCCACCAAAAATAATAATAATAATCTCTAGCTCCACCAAAAATAATAATATTAATAAAAAGGCTGGGAGTAGAAGATACAAAAAAAACCCCTCAACAAATAGGGATTCTAACCCACCTCACCTCACCTCACCTGCAATTTCTTAATATATTTCCTAACTTTGATATGTTTATATATTTCAGTACTTAGTGTGGGACCACTCAGGAGAAATAAGTAAATATATGTTTAGAGAGGCTTAACTTTGCTCTCAAATTTCCTTTAAAGCAGACAATTAAGAGGAAGTAGTTACCAAATATCAATAAATGTGTAAGTTTCTAGACTAGTGTTGTCCAATAAAAATATAATGTGAGCCAGGAATGGTAACACATAACTGTAATCTTACCACTTGGCAGGTTGAGACAGTAGGACTGAGTTTGAGTTTCAGGGTAGCCTGGGCTACATAGTGAGATCCTGTCTCAAAGAAAACAAATACACACACACACACACACACACACACACACACACACACACACACACAATGTGAACCATAGCTAATTTAAATTTGGCCACATTAAAAAATAGAACAGGTAAGGTTAATTAAAATATATATAACCTAATATATCAAAATAATCTTTTGATATATAATTAATATTAAAACTATTGAGAATTTTTTGTACTATCTCTTTGAACTCTGCTATATATTTTATACATGCAGTACATCTCAATTCAGAGTAGCCACATTTCCAGTGCTCAATTAGCCACATGTAGCTATTGGATACCACATTAGGCAGCACTGTTCTAGACCTGATTGATAAAACAAATGTCTCTTCTCCTTATACTTTCATAAGACATAAAGATACCTAATCAAGAAATGCACATATTTCTAAAAGTTTTACGTGACTACAGTTAAACTATGAATTTTAAAAAGTGATAGAAATCTTGTGGAGTGTTTTTGTAGCTACCAACTAATGGAACTTCATTATTTATTTATTGTGTATTTATTTCTATTGATGTGTATGTATGATGTGTATGATGATGATGTATTTATTTCTATTGAAAAGGGTAGGATGTTACATGCTTGGATAATTTTTTTAAAAGAGGAAACAATATGGGTTTAACAAGAGGGAAATTAAGGCATTGGTTACAGGCTGACAACCAGATGGCATTATTTCAACTAAAACAAAATAAATGCTGGGCATGGTAGTCCACACCTATAATCTTAGCACTTAGGAGAATGAGGCAGGAGAGCTCAAGGCCAACCTGAGCTATAGAGCAAGATCCTGTCTTAAAAAAAAAAGAATAAAAGAAAAAAGAAAAGAAAAGGGAAGGAAAAAGAAAAAGTAAAATGAAGAAGAAAAGAAAGTCACATAACAAGACTTCAAAAGATACAGGAATGTTCTGCTGGAATTGAAGAAATAGATTCAATATAAGAAAATAAAAAGTAGATGAAGACATTTATCTAAAAGAAGTACATAATTTTGGCACCAAGATATAATACACAGAGTATTAACAAGAGTGAAAGAAACCTCCAAATTCACAAGACATGTGGTATTCTGAATTCAGAGGCAGGAGATAAAATGGATGATGGTATAATACCATGTATTTGTGAATGTAATCTGCACCATTTCAACAGTTTTAGAGAACTACAAAATCAGATGCAAATTAGAATTGCATGTGAATTGGATTCGTCATCAAGAAAGCGCTTGCAGAATCCAATCTGCATGTGATTCTAATACACATCTGATTTTGTAGCCCTCCAAAACTGTCAAAAGAGTGCAGATTAAATTTGAAAATATATGGTACTTCGTAGCTGGACATAAAAATAGTGTAGGAACAGAAACATAAAGTGATAGAAGGTGAATGTTTACTTGTTATTGATTAGGTTACCACAAGTTACATCCTAAATATAAAGATCCAATACTTCAGTGCCTCATCTACAAATAGGAATCAGCCCCAGTTATAAGTCTTGCCTCCCTGGGAAGGGTATACAAAAGCCTAACAGTTGTACTCTAAGGAAGACACAATGCAAGTAACAGGGTACAAAGAAGAGTAAATTTTCTGAGGATGTAGCACAGTTCTAGAGCACCTGCCTTAGCATATGTAAGGCCCTGAGCTCCATCCCAGCGTCATGAAAAAAACTTCTTAAAAAAAAGAATAAATTATAACAGGACAAGAGGAATAAATTATTTAAAAACTAGACATGTACGCTGAAAGGTGAAAGGCTAAGAAATAAGCCATGGAAGGATCGAATTAAAAATAATCAAGTGGAAGTGATGTAATGTCATAGCAGACAAATGGGCAAATGCACTTTTCCTCCAAAGTGCCTTGACATGAATGTCATTGCCACAAACAGTATATGTAGGAAGGAGACTATTTCCGGATGCAGTGGGGTTGTTTCTGATAAGGCAGTTAAGAGTTATTATTGGTTAGCTGGGCGCAGTGGCGCACACCTGTAATCTCAGCGGCTTGGGAGGCAAAGGCAGGAGGATCAAGACCAGAGGCAGTCTTTGTAATTTGGCAAGACCCTGTCTGAAAAAAAGTGGAAAAATGGGCTGGGGGTGCAGCTCAGTGGTCCAGCACTTGCAGAGCATGCAAGTGTGGGGCCCAGGGTTCAACCCCCAGTACCACAAAAAGAAAAAAAAAGAGTTACCATTGGTGAGAGTGGGGAAGATCACGTAAAATAAAGGTTATCTTTTAACTGCTTAAAATCATCCATTAGGCACATAGTAAACATAGTTTCGTGTATACTATAGCACCATATATGTCTACATGTATAATTTACACTGTGCTTAATTTGCATATATTAGATTACAAATGCAAAATTAGATTACAAAGTTGCATTTCTTTGAGAGAAAATCTTGCTGCTATTTAGCCCAGGATGGCCTTGAATTCATGATCTTCCTGCCTCAGTCTCCCAAGCACTGGGATTATAGATGTGTACCATGACACCCAGCTCTCTGTAGGATTTTTAATGGCAAAGAAAAAGGGAACACAGAGTCGAGTTGGGGCAACCTTATTTTTGAAATGTAATATATTTCATTGATATTTCAGCAATAAATTGTTGTTGTTCGAGGCCGTCAAATTGAAACCGAGTTCCTCAGTTCCTCAGAGAGTGTAGAGCAGGCACTCTACCAGCTGAGCTAAACTCCAGCCCCCAGTAATAAATTAGGGAACTAAAACTTAAAAAGTATTTACTCTCAGAAGGCATATTTTTCAAGAAAATATATTATAAAAGTTCATGAACAACATTTATAAATGGTAGCATGCTCTTAATGTAGTTCCCATAATTCCCACCTCCTGATGTTCATACCCTTTCATGATCTCTTCTTCTTGAGTATGGTGGGACCTATAACTTGCTTTGAATCAACAGTACACATCAGAGGTGGCAGTATGGCTGGGCATCGTGGTGCACACCTACAATTCTCAGCACTTGGGAGGCTGAGGCAGGACGCTTGTCATGAATTTGAGGCCAGCCTGGGCTATATGGTGAGTTCTAGGCGAGTTTGAGATACAGAGTGAGACCCTACCTCAAAAAGAAAGAAAGAGAGAGAGAGAGAGAGAGAGAGAGAGAGAGAGAGAGAGAGAGAGAGAGAGAAGGTAGGTCGGGAGGAGGGAGGGAAAGAAAGAAAGACAAAGAAAGAAAGAGAGAGAGAAAGGAGGGAGGGAGGGAGGAGGGAAAGAAAGAAAGAAAGAGAGAAAGAGAGAAAGAGAAAGAAAGGAAGGAAGGAAGATGGATGTATACCAATGTTTATGTGGTATGGTTATATAAGATTGTTGCTCTTGTTTTGCTAGACACTCCCCTTCCCTTTCTAGCTCTGAGGAAGCAGAGGGCCATTTGGGGAAGCACCATGTGGCAAGGAACTACAGGTAGCCTCTAGGAGTTGAGGATGGCTGCCAACTAAAAGCTAGCAAGAAAGTGAAGCCCTTAGTATGACGATCACAAGGAACTGACAATAGCCTGAGTGAGTCTGGTAGTGGAAGGAAGCTCAGATGAGTCCAGTGTCAGCTAACACCTTGACTGCAACATTGTGAGGCTCTGAGCAGAGTATCCAGCTAAACTGTGCCTGGACCCTGGAACCATGGGAACCAAGAGACCATGAATGAATGCATATTATTTCAAGCTACTTCAGTTTGTGGAAATATTGTTATACACCAAATTAATAACTACAGAGCGCTGTTCTGCAGTCTCTGAGGTCCTGTGTTCAATTGCCAGCACTGCAAAAATGGGAGGACGTGGCAACCCACTCCCAAGGCAATCGTGAAACAATCTGCCATTGAAAACCCTATGAGGGTCACTATGAGTTGGACACAACTCGACGGCACCTAACAACAACAACAACAACAACAACAACAACAACAACAACAACAACAGAAGATTACACCTAAAATGCAAAATCTTGCTCAAGGATGAAAAACTCTAAAAAAGGAAATCTTCAAACTATCAGAAATTACACCAAAAGAGAGATGGCCAAAGAAATGTAAAAAAAAAAACAATGGAGCAATGTAGAGATGCCTCTTTGAAGCTTAGTTTTAAAAAGAAAAAAAATGGCATAACATAGGATTTTGTATTGTTTATGACTTGCCAAATTGCTAGGATAGGAGTGGTGATCAAGAAAGCTAAGTACCCTGGCCTCAGCAAGTTTATACCTTAGTGACAGAACAGAGAACATTGAATCCTCGTATCTTAAGTAAGCTCACATTAAAAAGCATATTAAAACCCCCAAAGGAGTTTTGAATCAATACTTATAAAAAGAATAGGAACAAGGAAAAGGAAAAGTACAGATTCAGGAAGATAGTGTGCTATTCGCAGATGACAGAAGGAAGGCAGATCCATATAACTGCTCTACTTTGCTTCAGTCTTTTCCACTAGAGAAAAACATTTTCCAACTAGAAATGGTAGGACAAATTTAAGCAGTTTAATATGAGCTGAAAGTTTCAGAATAACTTAAGGATCATGTACCCCAATTTCTTTTTACAGACAGGGAAAGTGAGAATTTAGAGGTGTTAAAATGTCAGGCTACATTTACCTGGCCAGGGACTTGAGAGAGAAAAACAGAAAACAGTTTTCTTTATGATGAAAAAGATGTAGATGTTTACATCAACAGAGATAGTATGTACTTTAAAAATCCTGTTTGTTCTAAATATAGAAGAGACGAAATGTCAAAACAGCACACAAAACCAACACATGCTGACAGAATAACATCTCTGTGGACAGACCTGGAAATGCACAATAGAGCAGGACTGAAACCACAAGCATGATGGCTTCTGATTATTCTCTGTGTTTCAGTGGGTAGGAGAGGTGGCTAGGAACTGGTTCTTCCAGAGAAAAGGTGTCCAACGTGCTTTGTGCAAGACAGAGAATAGACTCAGACTCAATGCTCGAAGCCAGGGGCTAGGTGGCGCTCTCCTACTTGTGTAGGGATGTGGAAAAATAAGCAACTGTCTACTTGCTGAGTAAGACTAGTGCTCAGTGGAAGATGAGATTGGAAGTAACAATTCAAAACTATATGAAGAAATCTGTAATAAGAAATCAGTCACAAAATTTAACATCTGCAATATATTTCATTCCAGTCTGACAAATGCTTTAAAATAAAGATGCTGAAAGTATTCAAAGAGATAAACTGAAGTATAACTTCTATTAAAAATGCACTGGCGGCACATGGCTGTAATTCTAGCACGTGAGAGGCTGAAGCAGAAGGATCATGACTTCAAGGCCAGCCTCGGCTACCAGTAAGGCCTTATCTCAAAGCAGACATATAAAACATGAAATTATGAATCAAAAGAAAAAACGAGACAAAATCTGGTGGATCTGAGAAATAACCACATAAAAATCCTTTCAATGGCCGGGTGCAGTGCGCACACCTGTAATCTCAGCAACTCAGGGGGTGGAGACAGGAGGATTGCAAGTTCAAGACCAGAGGCAGTCTGTGTAATTTAGTGAGACCCTGTCTCAAAAAAGCAAAAAAATGGGCTGAGGGTGCAACTCAGTGGTCCAGCACTTGCAGAGCATGCAGACACGAGGGCCTGGGTTCAACCCCCAGTACCACACACACAAAAAAAAAACCCTCTCAATGAAAATATTGAATGAAATAAAAATGTAATAGATGGGACAAACTCTAGACAGGTCAGAAATGATTAAATTAATGTTCTCATACACTGCTGGTGAGGCATAAGTCACTATATCGATTGTAAAAAATGGTTTTCAATATCTATTCAAAGTATAGATACCTACAATCTATGGCCTAAAATTTCTACTCATACAAAAATATAAAGCACAAAAAAAGCAGAAGACAAATACAAAAATGTTCATAGCAGCATTTTCATAGCCAAATACCAAAAAGTTGAATAAATACTAGACTATGGCAATGAGAAAAAATAAAAAAAAAAAAACCTGAATCTAATGTGGATGAATCTCATAAGCAATGCTGAAAGAAGCCAGATCAAAGACGACATACGCATGACTCAGTCATCATGTACATGCTCTCTCTTTCTCGCTCCGTCTTGTATTTTTAATACATAAGAGACTAAAATCATGTCAAACTAAACTTCGCTATTTTGGGTTGCACATTTAAGTGTGAAAACTATAAATAAAAGTAAGGAAGTGGGTTTGATAAAAGTCAGAGTAGTGATTATCTTAGAAGAGAGGGCAGAGACTGTAACTGAGGGTGTATATCAGGGTTCTTGACTGTTGTTGTTGTTGTTGTTAGGTGCCGTCAAGTCGGTATCCGACTCATAGCGACCCTCTGTACAACAGTGGAAACACTATTGTCAGCGCTTCTCTGCTGTTCATAGGGTTTTCAATGGCAGATTGATTTTTGGGAGGGGGTTGCCAGGTCCTTCTCCCAAGCCTACAGCTTCTGGTGTTCCCAGGCGGTCTCCCATCCAGGTACTAACCAGGCCCGACCCTGCTTAGCTTCCGAGATCTGACGGGATCAGATGCCACAGGGCTACGGTTACAGACGCTTGACTGTTAGTGCTTCTCTATTTCCTCACTTGGGCACCGGATCCATAGATCTTCTCTTTATAATTATTTTGTCAGTCTATACAATAAAAATATTTAATGTATTTTTCCTGTATGTGTCTTATATTTCACAATACAAAGAAAGTGTTTTTATGTTTCTTCCTTATTTTAAAGAAAGAACTTGGAAATAGAAGGTAGATACTGAGAAACTCACCAGGGATGGATCACAGAGAAACAAAGAGATTAAAAAATATATAAAAGGGCAGGATGGGCTGAAAGGCTCCAATATTCATCCAATAGCAATTCCAGAACAGGAGGGATGTAATGGTAGAGGAGCAATATTTGAAGAGACAATTGCTGAGAATTTTCCAGATCTGATGATAGACTTGGATCCAAGTACCTAACAGGATAAATAAAAATAAATCCAAACCCAGGCACATCATAGTAAAACCATACAGCACCAATGACAAAGAATGGAAAAAACACCCAGACAGAGAAATCAAGATGGCAGATGAAAAGCATTGTCCCTGTAAGTCTGTGAATGGAAAATCTCAGAGTAACAAAGGAGAAACTGAAACCCTAGGAGATAAAAATACAGAAAGCAACAGAGGAGACAATAAAGGTGTTAACACAACTGAATTCACACAGTAAAAGGGACTTTGGAACAGAAAGCCAAAAATGGTGTGCATTCACACATTGGTTCTAACCCCAGAAGGAGAAAGGGAGGATCCAGTCCTCTGCTACAAGGTAAGTATGTGGTCCAGCCAAATATAACCCCACAGCTCTTACAAGCCCTAAATCCTGCTAGGAGATCTAAGATAGTAGCGATTTCACCAGAACAAAAGGTCAGTGTTAGAGGAAACAAATCCACTTTTTCATTTCTCCAAGCTTGAAGCAATACAAGAAAGACTACACTCCTCTGAGGAAGTAGATACCGTGAAACCGACCTGAGGAGCGAGGGGTGAGAACTGAGCACACACCAGAGAGCCAAGGGAAACAAATGGGCAGACTCCACAAGACATTCACAAAGGGGAGGTGGTGCCTGAAGTGAATGTTGTTGTTGTTGTTGTTGTTGTTGTTGTTGTTACGTGCTGTTGAGTCAGCATCCGACTCCTAGTGACCCTATGTACAACAGGTGAAACACTATTGTCAGTGCTTCTCCGCTATTCATAGGGTTTTCAATAGGGGATTGATTTTTGGGAGTGGGTTGCTGGGTCCTTCTCCCAAGCACCTGATGTTCTCAGGTGGTCTCCTATCCAAGTAGTAACCAGGCCTGACCCAGCTTAGCTTCCGGTATCTAACACGATCGGACACCACAGTGCTATTGCTATATAGTCCTGAAAAAATAGGGAAGTATGCTCGTAGTTTGTAAACTTGACTTTTGAAGTGGCTGTGCCCGAGCTACAGCAGTGCATGCTGAGAAATTAGAGAAATGTATCCATATTTTGTAAACTTGACATTGGCAGCACATGTGGTGGCAATAGTGGCAGCAGCGGTGCCTGAATGCCTGAAATGTGCTAGCACTTTGTAAACTTGACTTCAGCAATGCCCACGGCCATAAAGGCAGTGCCACTGGCAAAGCCTGGGAGCATACATGTTGAGAAATTAGGAGAGTCAACTGCAATTTGCAAACTCGGCTTTGGCAGCAGGGGCTGATGGTGGTGACAGCTGCAAATGCTGCTTGACAATACCCAGTTAGCAGGCAGGATCATGTAGGCAGGTCCTGGTTGGTTGGTAAACATCTAGATGGGACTTCTAGGCCGTGAATAAGAATATCAAAACTCAGATCCAAGAGCATTCACTCCCCAAAGCCAGTCCCAATCCTCAGGAGCTACCTCTCAACTGAATTCATAGAAGATAAGGGACCAAGAGAGGTCAAGACAAAATGGAGCAATTACACATCAAATCCTTCTCCATCACACAAAACATCTGAAAAAGGGAAGGATCTGAAACCACAGGGACTGGCACTCCAGTACGGATAACACTGCTTTACTCCCTCCAATCTCTAGAAAAAACAACTTAAACTTACTACCCTTCCCATTTGGCACACCCCAATACTAGAAATGGGAGAAGGACCTGGCAATTCACTCCCAAGGCAATCCTGAAACAGTCAGCCATCTAAAACCCTTTGAGGGTCGCTATGAGTCAGATAGCAACTCGATGGCACCTAACAACAACAACAACAACAACAACAACAACACTAGAAGACCAAAGAAGTTGTTGCAATAATTGGTCATTTTTAAAAGTTGCTTGCTTTCTTTAATTTTTTATTCTTTTTTCTTTTCCTTTTGTAATTTTTAAATCTTTCTTCCTTTTAAGGTTATCCTAGCTATTTGATTATAATATTTCAAATGTTAGTTGAACCCAAATTGGTGATAAAAAGAAAACGTGTATGTTTGTATTTGCTGTACCTCTTGTAATGTCTACATAAACATATACATACACATATATACATATTTCCTACAGTGTATAAGCAGTTTTATATTTTCTCCTGCTCTTTTCTTACCAACTCTCTAAAGTTCTCTTTTCTGCCTGTTTTTTCCTTTTCTCCTATCCAATCCTGTTCTTTCTCTTCTTCCTTCCCTTTCCTCTTGATTCTCATCCTTCTGCTTCTTTACCACAATTAATGTTTAACCCCTAAACTTACTCTACATTATTCATGCTATTTCTACTCCTTAGGTAATTTCCTAAGTATTAATTCACTTCAAATTCATTTAATTGTAATTATAAATCTGGTTTTGGTCAGAATCCTTACTATAGCAACAGATTTCTTTGTCCATCCTGAATGATACTGGGGATCAAAACCTCAACAGAAGACCGTATATCAAGAAGACACCCAAATAAAATGGGAAGAATCAACCATCCTACCAGATATGAAAAGCCCAATACAGAAATACAAGAAATATGATAAAGCAAGATGACTGGACTTCTCCAAATGAGCATATTTCATCAATAACTGAAAGCAAAGTTACTAAAATGCTTGGAATGCCACAGAATTCAAAAGTCTACTTATAAAAATGATAAGAAATATTAAAGAAAACACAAATAAGCAGATGAATGAAATGACTAAGTTCATTCAGGTACTTGAAAAAAAAGTATCTTCCTTAGAAGCAAAATTCAGCACAGAAATTGAGATCTTAAAAAAATCAAACAAATATTGGAAAAGAAAAACACAATAAATGAAATAAAAATCACAGAAGAAAGTAAGACCAGCAGACTTGATCAAACAGAAGAAACACTATCAGGGATGGAAGACAAAATAGAAGAAATTCTACACTCAGACACCAACACAGAAAAAAAGGAATATGACCACAATTTCCAAGAACTATGGGACAAAATGGAGAGATATAACCTAAGAATCCAAAGTTTAGAAGAAGTAGCTGAGATTAAAACTAAAGGGATAGAAAATCTAATGATTGAAATAATAGCAAAAAACTTCTCAAATCTAGGGGAATAAAATGGACAATGAAACATTAGAGAAATCCAGAACTCCAAATAGATATGACCAGAAAAGATCCTCTCCATGTCATATTGTAGATGGAATGCTAAAACTATGAAGCAAAGAAACAATTTTAAAGGCTAGAAGAGAAAAACACCAGTTTCTTACAAAGGCAAAACCCATCAGAATAACATGAAATCTCTCAGCAATAACCCTAAAAGCCAAGAAAACATGGAATGATATATTTCAAGCCTTGAAAGCAAATAACTGCCAACTAAGACTAATATATCCAGCAGAGTTATCCTTTAAAATTGATGGATAAACACCTTTTAAGATAAACACAAAAATAAATAATTCATGATCACCAAACTAGCATCGTAGAAAATATTAAAGGAATCCTACACACAGAAGAAGACAGAACCAAACATGAGAATACACAAATGAACAAATAACATGAGAGGAATACATGAACAAATAGGAGCTAAGAAAGAAGCAAGGATATTTAATTCAAGAAATGAACAGGGGAGACAGTGAAGAACAATCAGCACCCAACTAGTAAAACAACAACAAATTACACAAAGCAAAAAATTCCTCTCACTAGTAGCCTTAAACTGGGCTGGGATTTAGCTCAGTTGATAGAGCACTGCTCTGGAGTCTCTGAGGTCCCGAGTTTGATTCCCAGCACCAGAAAATGGGAGAAGGATGTGGCAACCCACTCCCAAGGCAATCCCGAAACAATCTGCCATTGAAAACCCTATGAGGGTCTCTATGAGTCGGACTTCACTCTATGGCACCTAACAACAACAACAGTAGCTTTAAATATAAATGCTCATAATGTTCCACCTAAAAGGCATAGATTAGCCAATTGGATTATGAAAGAAGACCCTACTATTCCTGTCTTCAAGAGACCCAGCTCACCTGAAAAGACAAACACAGCCTGAAAATGAAAGGATGGAAAATGATTTACCAAGGATAGGGCAGCACCAAAAAAAAAAAAAAAAAAAAAAAAAAAAAAAAAAAAAAGCAAAGGATTGTTATCCTGATACTTGACAAAGTTGAGTTCAGCCAAAAATTAATCAGAAGAGGCAAAGAAAAGAAAGTTACTGCATATTAATAAAGGAAACAGTCAATCGAGAACACAGTGTTTGTAAATATTTATGCACTGGAACAAAAATGATAAATGGGATTACATGAAATTAAAAAGCTTCTGCAAAGCAAAAGAAACAATTAACAGAGTCAAGGAAACCCCCATGGAATGGGAAAAAATCTTCGCATTTTATACATCAGATAAAGGTCTAATTACTAGAATTTATAAAGAACTCAAGAAAAAAACTCCCCAAAAAACAAACAACCCAATACACAAATGGGCAAAGGAACTGAGTAGACAGTTCTCAAATGAAGAGGTCCATAAACCCATGAAACACATGAAAAAATGCTCAACATCCCTAGCCATTAGGAAAATGCAAATCAAAACAACTCTGAGATTTCACCTTACACCAGTAAGAATGGCCAAGATCAATAAAACAAACAACAACAAATGCTGGCGAGGTTGCGGGGAAAAGGGAACACTTACATTGTTGGTGGAGCTGTAAATTGGTGCAACCACTGTGGAAATCAATATGGAGGTATCTTAACAAACTAAAAATAGATCTACCCTATGACCCAGCTATAACACTATTGGGAATTTACCCAAAGGGAGATGGGTCATCATACCACAGAGACACCTGCATCTCCATGTTCAATGCAGCGCTTTTCACAATAGCAAAGATATGGAGTCAACCAAAGTGCCCTTCAACAGAAGAATGAATAAAAAAACTATGGTATCTATACACAATGGAATACTACTCAGCAATCAAGAAAAATGAAATAAGGTCATTCGCAGCAAAATGGATGGAATTAGAGACAATTATTTTGAGTGAACGAACACAAGCTTAGAGAAACAACACATGTTCTCACTCATATGAGGGAGCTGATTCAAAATTACAAGAAGGAAAAATCCTATTCAAAGGTCAGATCATAATAAAAGGGGGGAGGAAGATAAGAATGATGTCAATATAAATGGACTAGAAATTGCATGTAATTGTTCTAACAAGATAAAAACAAAGACCACTACAGGAAAAGTTTCTATCTTAAACAGAAATGGAACCCAAGGACATATAGAAAAATATTACTAAGTAAAAGATAGAGAAGACTTAGATGGGGAGGGTGGTGGGGGGAAGCATAGGGGAGGGTATGAATAATGTTCATCAAAATGCATATATGGAAATGTCACAATGAAAAGCATGTCAGAATGAATCACATTAAGGTGTACATTAAATATTTCCAATAAAAAAAGAAAAAAATATTTATGCCCTGGCACTGGCACATCTAATTTCATACAACAAACATTATTGGTCATAAAGGAATAAACAGGTCCAGATACAATAACAATGGGTGATTTCAATATCACACTCTCATCAATAGATCATCCAAACAAAAAATAATCAAAAACAAAACCCTACAGTTCAATAACACCATAGACCAAGGGAACTTAACAGACATCTATAGAATATTTCACTCAACAGATGCAGAATACACATTCTTCTCAGTGCCACATGGGACGTTTTCTAAAATAGATCACATTTTAGCTCACAGAACTAGTCTTAATGAACACAGGAAAACTGGCATCATTCCTTGTATCTTACCATCAGATTGTAATGAAATAAAACTAGAAATCAATAGCAAGAAAAACTACAAAAATGTTACAAAAACATGGGAACTGAACAACACACTTTTGAATGATCAATGGGTCATTGAAGAATTCAGACAAGAAATTTAAAAATCCTAGAATCAAATGAGGGTCTGGGATTTAGCTCAGTTGGTAGAGCACTGTTCTGCAGTCTCTGAGGTCCTGACTTCGATTCCCAGCACCGCAAAATGAGAGAAGGATGTGGCAACCCACTCCCAAGGCAATCCCGAAATAGTCAGCCACTGAAAACCATATGAGGGTCGTTATGAGTCGGATACCAACTCGACAGCACCTAACAACAACAACAACAACAACAACAACAACATAATCAAATGAAAATGAAAACACAACCTACCAGAACCTCTGGGAAACAGCAAATGCAGTTCTATGAGGTAAATACATAGTTATGAGTGCTTATACTAAAAAAATGAGAGAAAGCTCAAATAAATACCTTGATGATACACCTCTAGGTATTAGAAAAATGAGACAATACTAAAACTAGTAAACAAAAAAAATAATATAGACCAAGGAAGAAATCAATGAAGGAAACTAAAAGAATAAAAAGAATCAATGAAGCTAAGAGTTAGTTCTTTAAAAAGATAAACAAGTTTGACAATGAGAGAGAGAGAGAGAGAGAGAGAGAGAGAGGAGAAGAGACATCCAAATCAATAAAATCAGAGATAAAAAGGGTCATTAAAAAGATGCCAATGAAATACAGAAGATCACCAAGGATTACTTCAAGAACTTGTACTCCCCCAAAAGGAAAATACAAAAGAAATAGACATATGAGATACTAAATTAATCTAGATGATATAAATAATTTAAATAAACCTATGAAAAGTAACAGAATTGAAGCAGTAATAGTGAACTTCCCAACAAAAGAAATCCCAGGTCCTGATGGATTCACACCAAAATTTTATCAAACTTTTAAAGAAGAATGAATGTCTATTCTTGTCAAACTGTTCCATAAAATAGAAATGGAAGGAACATTCACAAACACATTCTGTGAAGCCAGTATCTATGACTCAAGAGACAGAAATCACATGATCTTCTCAATAGATACAGAGAAAGCCTTTGACAAAGTTCAACATCACTTCATGATAAAAGTCCTGATGAAACTGGGAATAAAAGGAACATACCTCAACATCGCAATGGCTTTGTAAGACAAAGCTATTGCCAACATTATGCTAAATGCAGAAAAATGTAAAACATTCCCTCTAAAACCAGGAATGAGACAAAGGTGTCTACTCTCTGCACTCTTATTTGACATAATGAATGAAGTTTTACCTAAAGCAATAAGGCCAGAGAAAGAAATGAAAGGGATACAAATAGGGAATGATGAAGTCAAATTATCCCTATTTGTAGATGATATAATCTTATACTTAAAGATCCTAAAAACTCACCAGAAATCTCTTAGACTTGAAAAGTAACTTCACCAAAGTGATAGGATACAAAATTGCTATTGAAAAATCAGTATCATTTCCATACACCAATAATGAACATCTCCCATTTGTCTGTCAGCTTGTGGTGCTGTGAGGGCTCGAGTGTTACTGTGAGGCTGAAAACTATGTCACTGGTATTTTAGATTCCAGCAGGGCCACCCATGGTAGACAGGTTTTGGCTGAGCTTCCAGGCTAAGACAAAATAGGAAGAAGGACCCAGCAACCTACTCCTAAAACAATTAACCATTGAAAACCCTATGAATTAGCAGAGAATCACTGTCAAATATAGTGCCAGAAAATTACCACCTCCTCCCAACAGGCTGGGAGTTACCTCCTCAAAGTAGAGTTGACCTTAACAATAGGAAAGGAATAAAGCCCTTGAGACCTTCTTTTGATGATGTGGTATGACTCAAAATGAGAAGAAACACAGTGACTGCAATATTGGGCTCAACATAAAAAGACTGTGTGTATGGCATAGTGTTGGGTAGTGTTTTGCTCTATTGTATGTAGGGTCACTATGAGTTAGATCCAACTCAACAGCACCGAAAAACAAAAAATAATGATCATGATGAGGAAGAAGTCAAAATAAGTCTTCATAATAAGACTTCATAATAAGTCTTAAAAAAAATCTCAGCAATATATCTAGGAATATATCTAACCAAGGAAGGAAAAGACCTCTACAATGAAAACTTGAAAACACTAAAGAAAGAAATTGAAGAAAACATTAGAAGATGGAAAGACTTCCCTTGCTCATGGATTGGAAGAATTAATATGGTGAAAATGGATACACTATCAAAAGTAATCTACAGATTCAATGAAATCCCCATCAAAATTTGAATGATATAATTCACAGAAAAGGAAACAAAACAGTCATGAAATTCATAGGGAAGCACAAAAGACCCTGAATAACCAAAGCAAGCCTAAGCAAGAAGAGCAATGCAAGAAGCATCACAATACCTGACATCAAATGATATTACAAGGCCATTGTAACAAAAACAGCTTGGTACTGGTAGGAAAACAGGTACCAAGATGAATAGAATAGAACAGAGGACCCAGAAATAAACCTACAAATCTATAGCCCCCTGATCTTTAATAAAGGTGCCAAAAACACACATTTGAGAAAATATAGCCTCTTCAACAAATGAGGTTAGTGAAACTGGATATCCACATGTAGAAGAATGAAAATAAATCTATATCTCTCACTCTGTACAAAAAAAATCAATTCACGATGGATCAAAGATTTTAATGTAAAACTGGATATTTAGAAATTACTAGAGGAAAATGTAAGGAACACATTTCAACATACAGGAATAGGCAAGTACTTTCTTAAGAAGACTCCAGTAGCTCAGGAAATAGTATCAAGAATTGACAAATGGGATTATATAAAAAGATTTTGCAGAATCAATAGAATAAAAAGAGAGCTCATAGAATGGGATAAAATCTTTGCCAACTATACATCTGATGGGGATTAATATATAGGATATATAAAGAACTCAAAAATTAAATATCAAAAAAACAAATGATATAATCAATTGGGCAATGGAACTGAACAGACAATGCTCTAAAGAAGAAATGCAAATGACCGACAAGTATATGAAAAAATGTTCAACATCTTAAGCCATCAAGGAAATGCAAATCAAACTACACTGAGATTCCATCTCACCCGGGTCCAAGTGAGTAGCACCAACAAAACAAGCAACAAATGCTGGCAAAGACACAAGGGGAAAAGGAACTCTTTTACACTGCTGGTGGGATTGTGAGCTAGTACAACCATTATACAAATCAGTATGGAGGTTCCTCAAAAAACTGAAAATAAAACTACCATATTGTACGGATATATCTAGGAAGTAATATGGGGCCACAAGAGGAAGGGAGGAAACGCAGTCCTGAGCCTGCGTGGGTTGAGGTGTGTCTAGCCTACCTCGAGTCCTGACTTGCTGTGGCATACCCGGTTTGAGTCCATGAGGTCCAGGCAAGATGGCTCCTGCCCACTACAGTCTAGGCGTGTCCCTCCTCAAGTTTCTTGCTCCCTTCTCAAATTTTTTGCTGGGTCATTATGTGCTGATTGGTTAACCAAAACATCATGGAAATGTCACAGATTCTGATTGGCCAGCCTGAAATGCTTATAAGGGATGCACAGGAATAAAGTTGAGCTCTGAGTTGCCTCCAGGAAGGACTCCTGGAGTGGTTGTGTCTCCATTGCATTCAACACCATTGGGGTGTGGGGTTCCAATCCCCAGCTAAGGAGCCCCACACCATATGATCCAGCTATGCTAACCCTAGGAGAAGGACCTGGCAATCCACTCCCAAGGCAATCCTGAGTCAGCCATTGAAAACCCTGTGAGGGTCGCTATGAGTCGGATACCGACTCGATGGCACCTAACAACAACAACAACATGCTAACCCTAAGTATATACCCAAAGGAAGCTAAGTCGTCGTACCACAGAGACACCTGGACCTCCGTGTTCATTGCAGCACTGTTCATAACTGCAAAGATACGGAATCAGACCAGATGTCCATCAATAGAATAATGGGAGTTTAATATACCCTTTTGTATATATATCACATTTTATTCCCTTATGTATGTAAGATCATCCAGCGGTAAAGAAGAATGAAGTTGTATCATGTGCAATAAAATGGATAGAAATGGATATCATCATTTTAAGCAAAATAAGCCAGACTCAGAGAAATACCATGTGTTTAAAAGCTATATCTACCTTAAAAGGAAATAAATGTATGTATCTAAGATTGGAAAATACAAAGGAGCCTATCTGGAGCTGGGAGAGGATTAGTGGGAAGGAGGTAGCAGCAACACAGAGGGGTAATGGGGGAGAAAACAAGTGCAAAGTACATTATACAAGTGTATGAAAGTCCCACAATGAAGCTTGTTATACTATATGCGAATTACATAATTTTTATTCAAAAAGATGTAAAAAAACAAAAACTCTCAGACAATAAACCAGATTATCTAGAAAGAAGTCACATTTAGATTGATAGCAAAGGTCTCACTAGCATCAAAGAGGACCAAAAAAGGGCAAGGTGTGATGGTGCATGTCTGTAATGCTAGAACTCAGGAGGTAGAAGCAGAAGTATCCAGTGTTAGAAGGCAGGCTGGGCTACATATAGAGTGCTAGGCCAGCCTTGGCTACATAGTGAGAGCCTGTCTCAAAAAACCAAAAGGCCAGAAAAAATAACTGTTAATCTAGGACTTTATACCCACTTCAGAATGGAGGCAAGATAAAGAAAAACCTAAAATAATAGTCTTATTATCCTATATTCTTATTAGAATAAATATAAAAAGATGTCCCTGAGCAAGAAAAAAAATGTGGGTAGGTATGTAAATGGCATGTGACCAATGAATACTGGGACTGGGTGTGGGAGTGCATGCCTACAATCCTAGCACTTAGGGAGCTGAAACAGGAGGATCTTAAGTTCCAGGCCAGTATGGGGAACATAGAGAAACCATGTCTCAAAAGAAAAAAGAAAAAGAAATGATACTGGACACAGAAATGGATATAAGAAGTCAATTAATACAAAGAAAACAGTACTAGTTATTGAAGGAAAATGGGAAAATGAAAACTTTAAACAAAGTAACATGACTGCTGTTGGAGGCAGTGAGGTAAAGTATTTGAGGTCTTTGTTATGGTTGGGAGACTAAAAATAATAAACAGACCCGGGCATGGTAGTGCATGCCTGTAATCCCAGCACACAAGAGAAACACAGGTTCAAGGCCAGCCTGTTCTACATAGTGAGTTGCAGGCCAGCCTGGGCATCACAGTGAGACCATGTCTCAAATAATAATAATAATAATAATAATAATAATAATAATAATAATAATATACTAAATATCTGTATACTCTGATAGAAAAATATTGTAAAAATTTAAAGGAATACATATACCCAAAAAGAAAAATCACCAAATTGAAAAAACACACCAGGCATGGTGGGATACACCTGTTATCCCAGCACCTCAGGAGACTGAGGCTGGAGGATCACAAGTTCAAAGCCAGAGTCTGCATAACATAGCAAGACCCTATCTCAAAATAAAAAGTGGGCTGGGGATCGTGGCTCTGTGGTAGAGTGCTTGCAAAAGCATGTGTGAGGCCTTGGGTTCAACTCTCCACTACTGAAAACAAAAAAGAGAAGAAAGAAAAAATACAATTACACCATGCTATTCTCAAACCAGTAGCAGCAGAATGAAAGAGTACTAAAATACTGAAAGTGAAGCTGGGTGTGGTGGTGCACACCTGTAATCCCAGCACTCAGGAGGCTGAGGCAGGAAGATTGTCTAAATTCAAGGCCAGCCTGGGCTACACAGCGATACCCTATATCAAAAGAGAAGAAGGAGAAGGAGGAGGAGGAGGAGGAGGAGGAGGAGCAGCAGCAGCAGCAGCAGCAGCAGCAGCAGCAGCAGCAGCAGCAGCAGCAGCAGCAGCAGCAGCAGCAGAAGAAGAAGAAGAAGAAGAAGAAGAAGAAGACGACAATGATGACGATGACGATGACTGAAGATGGGTACCTATAATTTCAGTTTAAGAAGGTAGAAAGTAAAATTTAATACCTGATACTTCAAAGCCTAATAATATTTTGTCAGATTAAAGGCATAATTACCAAATATATACTTTGTAAATACTTACAAAAAGAGAAATTAGTATCAATTTACTATGAAAAGGTATTAACTGTCTAGCTTTATTCCACACACTTGTCATTTTGCTTGGTTTAATTTCTTAAAATGTTTTTAATGCTTGCTATTTGCAAAAAAATAAGAAATCATAGAAAATAAAAAACATCCTGTCTACTACTATTAACACATTAAAAATGTGTGTGTGTGTGTGTGTGTGTGTGTGTGTGTGTGTGTGTGTGTCTGTGGTCATTGCTGTTGCTGCTGCTGCTGCTGCTGCTGCTGAGACTGCTAAATTACCAGAAGAAGGAGGGGACATACATGAGAAGCAGTGAAAACAACAGTGGACTCAGAGGCTGGAGCCCAGAATATCCAGACTTAGAAGGAAAGAGATGGTACAATGGCATGGCCTAAACCTCAATAATGTGGATTTGCATCTTGAATTTGCTACTTACTGGTGGTCAAAAGTTACCTTAGCCAAATAACTCCAAATTCACTTCTCTCATTTCAGATTGTTCATGTGTAAAGTAGCCTGCAGTCGTAGCCCTATGGCATCTGATCCCGTCAGATCTCGGAAGCTAAGCAGGGTTAGGCCTGGTTAGTATTTGGATGGGAGACTGCCTGGGAATACCAGGTGCTTCAGGCTTGGGAGACAACCCAGCAACCCACTCCCAAAAATCAATTCGCCATTGAAAACCTTATGAACACCAGAGAAGCACTGACAATAGTGTTTCTCCTGTTGTACATAGGGTCTCTATGAGTCAGACACCCACTCCCTGGCACCTAACAACAATATATGTAAAGTAAGGAGCTAATAAGGGGGGTGTAATTAAGTACATTACCATATGATGTAATGTCCCCTCCTTACTTTAAAATTATATGAACCTAAAAAAATGGCACTGGGAGAAGGACCTGGCAACCCCCTCCCAAGAATCAATCTGCCATCGAAAACCCTATGAACAGCAGAGAAGTACTGACAATAGTGTTTCCCCTGTTGTGCAGAGGGTCGCTATGAGTTGGATACCGACTCGACGGCACCTAACAAGAACAAGAACAAAAAAATGGCAAGAGTTGAAACAAAATCAAGTATATGCTTGTTAAATCTCCAGATGAGATAAAACTGCAAGAGTCACAGAGCAAAGGATAAAAAAGAACCCAGACTGTATCAGAATAGGCTTACATCACTACCCTGAAATTAAATAGGAAGAAACAAAGCCCTGAATTAGATTTTTAAAAAAATCTTGTACATAAATATTCAATGGAGCAGACGTGGTTTGACAATAATTTGTTTGGAAGAGAGCAAGGTATTTCAGCATATGCTCCTGCAGCAATGGCCAGAAGAGGTTATTAGACTACATTAATGAGTTCTCAAACTAGAGAAGCAGAAGCAATGCTTATGGTGAAAGAGACACAAACCACATGATTGAGCACAGATCAGATTACATGTAGAATATCATTCTGGTTAGGGAAGACCACGGTAAATCAGAATGCATCTAATAAAGGGAGCTCAGAACTACCAGTCATCTCTGGGTATGGTGGCTCACTTCTGTAATCCCAGTGACTCACGAGGCAGAAGTAAGAGGATCGCATGTTCGAGGCCAGAGGCAGCCTGCAGAACTTAGCAAGACTCTGTCTCAAGATTTAAAAAAAGGGGGGCTGGTGGTGCAGCTCAGTGGCAGATTGCTCGCAAAATTATGTGTGATACCCCTGGGTTCAGCCCTGTAGTACTGACAAAAAGGAAAACAAAAATAAACCAACCCCCCCTACACATAGGAACTACCAATCATCTAGAAAACATGTAAATGAGATCATGGCACTGGGGCAGGTTATCCTGGAGGAAGAAGACACAGACAAATGGAGAGCTGCCTCCTAGTGTTTTACCACTTCATGGACAACCTAGCTCATTGCTAGAGGTGTTAATAAGGAGCAGTTTGGGTTCTATCTTTAAACAGAAGTTGGAAGGCTACCAGGAAAGGAAATAAAAGATTTCATTTTGGTTGGGAAGTTATGACTACGTGCTTCTGTCCCTGGGGAATTTTCCAGGCCTAAGGCATCTATAATTCTAATTGCTAACTATCTCCCATGTAAAGAGAAAAGAGAGCATCTTACTACTATTACTGCTGCTGCTACTACTAGTAACACTACTGAAGTGAATACTCTTCGTGCCTAGTGCTGTGCTAAGCTCTCTCAAAAGGGAGAACATAGAGAGGGATGAGCTTGTAGGATTTTAAGTTCTGAGAAATGTTCAGATACCTTTAATACACAGAGGAAGTATTTTCTCTCCAAAGAAAAGGGGCTGAAGGGAGAGAATACAGAGTTTATGGTGGGGTATAAAAACTGAAATAACTAATGTTATCTGTACCCTAAGCCTACCATTGAACAAGGGAGACAGAAGAAGAATTGATGCTTTTGAATTATGGTGCTAGAGACGTCTATTGAGTATGCCATGGACTGCAAAAAGAACCAACAGATCTATCCTAGAAGAAGTGCAACCACAGTGTTCTTTGGAAGCAAGGATGGCCAGACTGTGCCGTAGGTATTTTGGACATGTAGTCAGGAGAGATCAATGGCTGGAGAAAGACATCATGTTTGGGAGAGTGGCAAGTCAATGAAAAAAAGGAAAACCCTCCACCAGATGGATTGACACAGTGTCTGCAACAATGGGCTTAAATATAAATAAGATCATGTGCCTGGCACAGAATCGAAAGTGTTTCGATCTGCTGTACATAGGGTCACTATGAGTCAGACTCAACTGGACGGCACCTAACAACAACAACAAGCCTACCAACTAAGAAAAATGTTTTGATTATAACTAGAAGTCTATAAAATTTTGACCATATTATCAAAAACTGTAGGAAATAAGCCTCACTAAGTTTCAAATCAGCTGTATACTTGTACAAGGTAATCATTCCAAAATTAATTGTACAGAAATGCTCATGAGAAATGTATCTGATTTGACGAAAATAATACTGCCTCTTTGATTTTATAAATAAGTGTTTCCAATGTTTCTTACACAAATTTACCACATTCTATACACTTAGGCTGACATATTCCTACTATAATTTACATATACTTGTTTGAAACAAGTGTTTCTGGTGATAGATGGGACAAATCACCTCACTTTCCCTAATCAAAATGTTATACAAAAAACTGATTTTAAAGTGGGTGTGGTGGCACATGCTTATAATCACAGCTACATGAGAGGTTGAAGCAGGATGATCACAAGTTCAAGGCCAGAGGCAGTCTGTGCAAACTAGCAAGATCCTCTCTCAAGATAAAAAGTTACAAAAAAAAAAAAAAAGGCTAGAGGTGCAGCCCAGGGGAAACATGCTTGCCTAGCCTATGTGAGAACCTGAGTTCAACCCCCTAGCACTACAAAAACTAAACAAATAAAACTGAATTTAATGGGGAGACAAGTGAAAAGAGTTGCTCTTTTTGTGCCCAGTGGTTCTTTTGGGGACCATGGGGGCATTTTAGTTATAAAAACACAGAATTTTCAAGCTGGAAGAAATGTTCAAGAGCAAGCCAATCCCATTTTTAAAGGATAGAAAACCTTAGATTGCAGAGCAGTTAAGTAACATTCCCAAGGTGCCACAGATTAGTTGGTAGAAGAACTGAAGAGACAACATAATCAAGGTGTCCTGGGAGTGCTGATCCCCAAATCAGTCTCAGGTTTCACTCACTCAAAAGCCAAAATGTATGGAATTCTTGAGTCCTACATATTAAGATTTAACAGAAAAGGTGTTAAAAATGATGGTAATTTTTGTTAAACTTTGAATGTTTGTTAAACCATCCATATTGCTTGAAAAGAACTTACTTCTAATGCATAATATACTGGCTTGTCTCTGCCCAGTTTGTAAGCCACTGTGGTCAGAAGGCCATGTTCAGAAAATACACACTGTAAGAAAGAAGAAAAGGTTTCAGTGTAGAGAAAGCAAAAGCATAGCATGAAGTATTTCTAAAGCTAAAATAGCATATGCAAAAATAATTTAATCGATTAAGAATTAATAATTATTAAAAATAAATTGGCCAAAATTATCAGTATTAAGAATATTCAAGTGATACAAAAAATTTATTCTTTGTTGTTAATTAGATTTGTGTTAGTCATCTGACAAATATAGGCATAGTGGTGCATGCCGGTAATCTCGGCACCTGGGAGGCTGAGGCAAGAGGATCATGAGTTCAAGGACAGTCTGGCCTACATAGTGAGTCTGAGGTCAGCCTGAGCTACAGCGCAGGACCTTGTCTCAAAAACAAACAAAAGAGTTAAAAAAAGAATCTGATAATACCACTTTAGATATCCCATGAACACAATTAAAAACACATGAAAAATTCAAAGAATATAAAATGGTCATTCAAGTTTCATGATTTTGATCATTTTTATTGAATTCTAAATTAAACCCTGGTAAAAATTTAGTCAAAGACTAAGACTCAAAAGTCACTTAATAGCAAATTATGTTCAAGCATTATTTATATAAACTTAAAGAAGACTTCCATTAAACTTGTAATTTAAAAGAAAAATGAAATCTGGACACAGTGGTGCCTGCCTGTAATCCTAGCACTTAAATACTAAAACAAGAGGATTGCAAGTTTGAAGCCAGCCTGGGCTACATAGTGAAATCCTGTATCCAAAAAGAACAAAAAAAAGGAAAGAAAGAAAAGAAAAAGAAACACCAACCTTATGGCCTGTGTTGCATAGTAAGAAACATCCTGTTCCATACCTATGGGTGGAAGGAAGAATGAACAGCATGACAATTTTATTAAAAGCAAATTATGAAACCTTAATACTGCAAGTGACCTAAATTGACATTTAATTTAGTACAATAATCATTATAAAGTTTTAGAGAAATCCTGAAGGCTGACAAAAATCATGTGCTCTTTATGGAAGAATATTTCAAAGTTAAGTCTAGGAGAAAACATACTTACAGAAAACTTACTGGGAAAAAATGCAGGAGCTATAGTATTTAGCATTTAGTCAGTCATAGCCCAGTGATATGTTTATAAAATACCACCAAATTTCAACAAATTCTGTGGTCAGCCACAGTTATGTCACTACCAGCCCATAAGAAATGAAGCATTGTGACTAACAGCCATTTACCAACAGAGCAGGGCAGCTTAGCTCTACCATTTTAACACAGTGTCAAACTGAGAATCACCACTATCTTCAGCAGAGTGAGGAGGCTAGTTGCAGAGTGTGACAGAGTGTAGCTGGAAAGCAGTGACAGAAGGGACATAAAAGCCAGCCATGGTGGCACATGCCTATAATCCCAGCACTTGGGAGGTGGAGCCAGGAGGGTCATGAATTGTGAGGCCAGCCATGGCTACATAGTGAGTTCAAGGCCAGCTTGGGTTACCCAGCAAGACTCTGTCTCAAAAACACAAACAAATAAACAAAATCCCAAGTAAGGCATAAAAAGAAAATCTATTAAGTCCTGCCTTTCCCATTCTTTCTGTGTTATAGGATGCTATAACACTGGTGGGTAATCAAAGCCAGAATGTAATATGGTTGATATGGAAGAACTGAATTTACTTTGTGGCAACCTTGTTAGTATAAGCTTTGGACTCTGCAACAAGTCTGGCACTTGGACACTGATGAGCAGTTTTGAGTTGTGTCAGGCAGATGAGTGGCCCAAGACTAATACCAGTAAGGATTACAGAGAAACAGCTTTAAACTAAGTAGGGATAACAAGGCTGCTACTGTCACAGGTGACTGTGCCTGAGTTTTGGATTCCCTCCCCACAAGCCTTGATGCTGTGCTCTGTGCCACCACGGTTCTAACTGTGCTGGTGACATTCCAGCAAGTGGGAGAAGGGACAGTGCTTGGTCCAGATTCTGGCAAAAGGATCCTAGCAGATGGCATCAGCTGCATTTTTCTTGTGCAACACACACACAAACCAAAGGCAAATTTTCTGATAAACATTTTCTTTAGGTATCATTGTTATGAATAAGGATAAACTCAAGATATTCCACCTCTTCTCATCCGAATAGATTCTTGGCTCGCTTGATAAGACATTCAGGAAGCACAAGACTAATGAATATCTAAGTTTGTAAAGGGCTGGCATTTAGCTCAGTTGGTAGAGCGCTGTGCTGCACTCTCTGAGGTCCCGAGTTCAATTCCCAGCACCGCAAAAATGGGAGCAGGGCCTGGCAATCCACTCCCAAGGCAATCCCAAAACAGCCATTGAAAACCCTATGAGGGTCGCTATGAGTCGGATCCCGACTCAACGGCACCTAACAACAACAACAACAAGTTTGTAAAGACACTTGTCAAATAACACTAGTTATAGGTAATACCTTTACAACAAAAACACATAAATCACTATACCCTTTTGCTGCCATATTCCTAAAAAGCTATATATTTCAAGTTAATTTCTTAATAAATCCTCACTAAAATGAAAGTTTATGCCTGCAGCCATAGCCTTGCGGCATCCGATCCCATCAGATCTCGGAAGCTAAGCAGGGTAGGGCCTGGTTAGTACTTGGATGGGAGACTGCCTGGGAACACCAGGTGCTGTAGGCTTGGGAGATGGACCTGGCAATCCACTCCCCAAAATCAGCCCACCATTGAAAACCCTATGAACAGCAGAGAAGCACTGACAATAGTGTTTCGTCTATTGTACGCAGGGTCTCTATGAGTCAGATACTGACTTGATGGCACCTAACAACAACAAAATGAAAGTTTATTATTTCATGCTTTTAAAGGGGAAACCTGTACCAATTTAGCACCCATATAAACTCTATACTGAACAGTTGTGTACAGATCTTAAAGTACAAAATCGATGAGAAGGCTCAAGGCACTTAAAAAAAGTGAATTCTTACATTAGTATACTTAGTAATTAATAGATGTTATCCATGCATGGAGAGATTTCTTTGCTACATTTCAACCACAGCTTTCAAGGCAGTACACAGGCAATTATTTTCCTTTTAAATATAGAGGGTGACAAAAAACAAATACATATATTAGGACAAAAACTTTCTATTTCACTGTTTTAAGAATGTGTGGCACTAGCATTCATTTGATTAATACCATCTTAAAAAAATTTTTTGAGGTATTTGGGGGTTGAACTCAGGGCCTCACACATGCTTTTGCAAGTGTCCTATCACTGAGCCACACTCCAGCTCACTTGTTACTTTTTATTTTGAGACATGGTCTCACTAATTTATGTAGGTTGCCTCTGGCATTGAACTTGAACTTTCCTGCCTCCACCTCCTGAGTCACAGGGATTATAGGCATGCACCACTGTGCCCAGCTGATTAACACCGTCTTTTGAGCAAATGTTATGTTACACATTGATATAATTCAACTCAATTCTAAAAAGTAATGCATAGATAACTTCTCTTTAAATGTGTGTACATTTTTCGGCACCCTCAGTATCATTCTGTCTTCCCAGCCATCAAACATACTTACAGCATTTATGCAGTCTACCTAACCTGTTTTAACAATGTACTGATCTCAAACATCTCAGAAAGACCTCTCCAAAGGTAAATATTGCTTGCTACCCTTCATGACTATTAGATCAGAACTGGGAAGCCTAGAGTTGTATCTTCCAAAAATGAACATGGACTATTTGAACATTACATTTTCTTTTTCAGAAAGAGAAACTAAGGTAGCTCCCTCATTTCCCCAGAGGCACTGACTAGGTATAATAAAGTTGGTTACCTCTTTCCCAGCTTTGCCCAGGCACATTCTCCCTGCCCCTGTGTACCATGCCTCCCTTTTAAATATCTCTACCCTGGCTTTCCCACACAAATAAATACTGCATTCTGCGTTTCTGACTTCTCTGTCCTTGTGCCTCCTATTTCTCCTGAGTATCTCCTCTACTTGTGTACTTATCCTTGGGAATGTCATCTACTTCTGTTACTTCAAAATCATCTATTTATAGGTCATATATATAAAATGACATATATATATATATATATATAATAAATTGTCATATATAAAATGTCAACTTTTATACTTAAGTCATTTCACATTTCCAAGTGTATGTGATAAGGGGCTGGGATTTAGCTCAGTTGGGAGAGCGCTGTGCTGCAGTCTCTTAGGTCCCGAGTTCAATTCCCAGCACCGCAAAAATGGGAGAAGGACCTGGCAATCCACACCCAAGGCAATCCCGAAACAGTCGCCATTGAAAACCCTATGAGGGTCGCTATGAGTCAGATACTGACTCGACAGCACCTAACAACAACAAGAACAAGTGTATGTGATATATAACCCACCAGGACCACAAACATGGCCCCAACCGAAAGTCTATGCAGACTTGTTCCTTACTTTGGCTCAGCCTAACCACCGTGTTCCAGGACATAAACTCCATCATAACTACTTCAGTTCCCTTGCCCCTGTGCAGTGTCATGCATGTCCACCCATAGCCTCCTCCTCTGTTCCAATCTTATGAATCTATGTCCTTATTCCTGGGATACCATAGAGGCCTCCTCTATGGCTTCTTTGCCACTAACCTCTCCTCTCTTTGACCCAGGACCACCACCTTATTAACTGACAACTCCAGTCATCTCTGAACAGCAGCTCATAAACTTTCAGAAGTTTCCCACTATAGCCACATGCCTGTAATCTCAGCACTTGGGAGGGTGGGACAGGAGGATCACAAGTTTGAGGCCAACCTGGGCTACACAGAGAGACCCTGTCTCAAAAAGCCAATTAAAAAATAGAAGTATCTCACTACTTATTAAGAAAACAATCTCAGCATGAAATTTAGGACTTTACAAAATGACCCTAACCTTATTTTCTACCACCTCCCTCCCTGTTGTTGTTGTTAGGTGCTGTGGAGTTGGGTCTGACTCATAAAACCCTCAGGGTTTTCAATGGCTGATTGTTTTGGAATTGCTTTGGGAGTGGATTGCCACGTCCTTCTCTCATCTTTGAGGTGCTGGGGATTGAACCGAGGGCCTCAGAGAGCACAGAGCAGCATTCTTTAAGGCTTCAATTTCCCTATTGGTATCTTAGATCACTGCCCCCTGCACTCTCTAATATTGTTCATTTTTCA
This sequence comes from Pedetes capensis, assembly GCA_007922755.1. NCBI lineage: Eukaryota > Metazoa > Chordata > Mammalia > Rodentia > Pedetidae > Pedetes > Pedetes capensis. Next base: position 11,049 of record VMDO01019318.1, on the reverse strand, counting down.
AAGCATCTCATTACTACCATAATCTTTTTAATATGTGTGGTGCTGGGGATTGAAGTCAGGGTCTTGCACACACTAGGCAAGTGACCTTCCACTGAGTTACATCTCCAGCTCACTGACATAATCTTTTGTGATTTTTCTTCCCTTACTCTGAAATCCAACAGCATTACTTCAACGTTTCTCATGGCACATTAGTTCTAATTTATACACAATTTATTGTATATCTGTGTTCCTTCCTCTCAGAAGAGAAATGTGAGATTACGATTTTACAATTTGCTATTTCCCTGCTCCAACATGCAGTACCTACAGAAATTCCCAAACAAGCACTGCCTAACTTCAATTAATCATTTAAGAACTTGGCTAATAATGGTCAAGGGGGAGAGGAGTAAAGAGAGGAAAAAAAATCCAGGTTACATTATTAGGTCCCTACCATGTGCTATAGGCTGGGATTTAGCTCAGTTGGTAGAGTGCTGTGCTGCAGTCTCTGAGGTCCCGAGTTCAATTCCCAGCACCACAAAAATGGGAGATGGACCTGGCAATCCACTCCCAAGGCAATCCCAAAACAGTCAGCCATTGAATACCCTATGAGGGATGCTATGAGTTGGATACCGACTCAACGGCACCTAACAACAACACCACCACCACCATGTGCTATATACTATGCTAGGCACTTGATGTATAGACATAGCACCTAGTTTTACTAGCATTAGTGTTCCTGACAGAGGAAGAAAAAGGGAGAAATCAGTCTAGTTTTCTATGGCTCCTGATTTAGTTGCCTGGAACTCAGACTCAAAGAATATGAGATATGACCCAAAACTATGCTGAATGCTGCTGCCAAATGCTATCCAACAGAAAGACAGGGATGTTCAATACAGGAACCAGCAAGTAGTATGCCAAATCTTAGTAACAGTGCATGACAAGTTTCAACTTCTTCAGCGCAGTCAGTCAGGTGTGAACCACTGTAGAGAGAAGGTGTGTTTTAAAGTGGCCTTAGCCAGCCTATAATCTCAGCATTTGGGAGGCAGAATTCAAGGTCAGCCTGGGCTATATCACGAGTTCCAGGCCAACCTAGGGAACACAGCGCAACAGTGTCTCAAAAAAATTAGTTAAAAATAATAAATAAATAAATAATAAGTTGACCCTAAATCATGGATCACAAATAATGCTTCCAGTATGGTAATTTGTCAAATAAACATTGTGATGTGTCCTCATCCACCTTATCCACTGGATGTGACACTATGTGACTTCTGGCTGTTCCACAAAGTCAAAATGATCATGAAAGGTCATTGAATTGATTCAGGACATTGAAGCAACCATGACAGCACAACTAAAGACACTCAGAGAGAGAACTTCTAGAACTGCTTCAGAAAATGGCAAGAAGGATGGGATAAGTATGTTCAAAGATAGAAGGATGATTCTGAGGGGGATTAATGGCAATATGTCTTTAATTGTAGTAATTTTTAAATTTAAACATTCGTTGAATTTTTGGATCAAACTTTGCATATTTCATACTCACACTGACTCCAGTGCTCTTTAATCATAACCTCAGTTTACCACAACCTGTGAAGAATTTTTATATCCCTTCTCCTCAACAAATTCTCCCACACATAATGTTATACCCTCACATGGGGACTGCTGGCCATAGTGGACTATAAGAACATTTGTTCTAGAACTGTTAGGCCACCCATTATTCACACACAAAAATCTTACTCATTGAAGTCAAAATGGATGAGAAGAGTGGAAATCCTAGTGAGAAGAATTATTCATCTCTTGCCAGGTCTATGGAAATCTTTTCCACACAGGGGCAGTAAAACACAAAGAGCCACAACTAAGGAACGAAATGGAGTGGGGTACAAATATCACGTTTCCCATTTACAAGCTATGTGACATTGTGTAAATTACTTATCTTCTTTAAATCTCAGTTTCCTGATCTGAAAAATACAAATTGTAGGGTTCCTACATAATAGGATGTATGAAGATTAAATGATACAATGTATTTAAAGCACATGAAACATTACATATATGTAATATATGTAACACAATAGCCATTGTCTGAACATGTGTTAAAATTATTCATATTATTTCAGCTTATTTGTTTCTGTTCATAAATATACATAATTGGCAGATAGTTTACTTTTTTTTTTTGAGACAGGGTCTTGCTATGTAGCCCAGGCTGGTCTGGAACTCATAATCCTCCTGCCTCAGCCTCCCCAGTGCTTGGATTACAGGCTTGCACCACTATGTCCAGCAGCAGATGGCTTTTTTAATGTCTAAAATATTACCTTCGAATAGTACAGTTCATGCTGTAACAGAATGAAGTCACCAGATCAGAGTCAGAAAGTGTGAGCTTGGGCTCTGGTTCTGACTTTGAATCAAGGTTATGACCTTAGGAAAGTACTTAACCTATCCGAACATTCATTTTCTCACCTAAATGTCTTTCTAGTCTTAGACAGAAAACTTGTTCCAGACTCCGCATGAGTGAGTAGAAAGGGGATAAGATCAGGAGAAAAATATGTCCAGTCTCTACTTCTTTCATTTTTCTCCTTCTTGTCAGAGGAGAAACTTCAGATAAGGGGGAGAGAGCACAACTTCAGGAAAATAACTGTAGAATCCCACAAAAATATGACTTCATGGCTATAGTGAGAAAAACATGGGCAAGAATAATATCATCAAATTTGTCATTTATACCATGTCTTTTCCTCCTTTCTTGCCAGCCCTCTTTCCTATCCTACCAATCTTGCAAAAAAAAAAAAAAAAAAAAAAAAAAAAAAAAAAAAAAGGGCAAGAATAGGGCCTTCAAAAAAACCAGGGGTGGAGGTAAAAAACTGTAATTCCTGTACTTGGAAGGCAGAGGCAAGAGGCTCACAAGTTCACAAGCAGCCTGGACTACATAGCAAGTTCCAGGCCAGCCTAGGATCAGAGACCTTGTCTCAAAGAAAATTTAAAAAGGCAAAAGTACTCCAAACCACAATTTACTTGCTGCAGTAGGTGAAAAGGTAATGGATTTTATAAACTAATGTCTTTACAAATTGTATCATTGTGTTTACATGTGGTGTAATGTATTTCATTTGAAGGAGACCAAGAAAAATAAATGGTAAAAAATATGCATGTCCATATTGGAGTGATTAAGCTACTGATTTTTGACCTGGATGAATTTCAAAATTTTTTTCTTCCATCAAAGCACCAAGGGAGGAAAACAAACAAATACAGCAACGTTGGCTTTTAGGTCTGCTTCTTAAACTCACGTGTTTTTGGCTTGCCCATCCTGGAAGCACATTTGTCCCACCAAAGCAGCAGACTGGTCCCCTAAACACTGGAAGTATAAATGAAAATAAAGAAAACTAAGACAACATTACTAATCTCCTTCCTAGAAGAGTACCACAGGATTTATTTTGGTTGGTTATTTATCAAGGGTGTGAAATGTCTGTTTCTTACATTTCCTCCCTTTGGCCGTTTTTTTCCCATTTGGGAATACCCCTACAAGATAATATGTCTGGGAAGGCAGAGTTAGAATTAATTTCCTCACAAGATTTTCAGTGACCCACCCTGTGTCACATAAGAACAAGAAGAGGTCAATTTTGCTGTTCTTACTTGTTCTCCTTAGTTTAGGAAGGGGCAGACTGATTAAGATAAAAGAGGAAAGCTACAACATGAGGGAGTGCGATGGGGAGGTGGCAAGGAAATGCTTGGTGAAGAAACTTACCCCCGATATTGGTACACCTTCCAAGGCCCCAGCTTTCTAATAAAATTTTAAAAAAGGATTATGAATAGTCACAAACTTTTGGCTCTACTAACATAACTTCAACAGGAATGAACATGAAGAATAACGTGCCAGAGGATGTGGGCAGACAAGACAAAGCAGGTGCTTCAACTACATGAGTGATATAGAGACAGATACTAGAAGTAGTCCTAGAATGACAGGAAGAGATGTGGTGTTGGAAACTGAACATAAAACACTGAACTGGGAGTCAAGAGTCATGGGCTCTACCCCTGGTTAGTTAGTGTTAGGTCACAAGTAGGCTGCTGAAACCTCTCTACACCTCAACTTAGCTATTTAGAAAATGAGGATTGGGCTCTGTGACTGATGAAGCCTCTTAGTGCTTTGCTATTATTGTTGTTACTATGAAATGACTAACCTATACTTTAAATTGCTATCAAATCTGCATGGAACATATTTTTTGGAAGGCTGTATTTTATTAACTCCTCTTTCTACTCAACCCGTTCCTAAGTAAGAAACATGAGTGTTCAGGTACTGGATATTTGTTCAAAGGAAACATCATTCTTCAGATTTGGACAAGTAACAGTTAATTTATGTTGTGAATAATGGTTTTTATTCTGATGAATATGGCCAACATACTATGGAGAAAAATGAAATTTAAGTGACTGTCAGGACTTTACAATTTAATTTTTGGGGTGGGGTATTGGGGAGTTGAACCCAGGGTCTTGCACATACTTTGCAAGGCTCCAATAATGAGCTATACCCCAAACCCTTTTTTATTTTGAGACAGGGTCTTGCTAAGTTATGCAGGCTGCCTCTGGCCTCAAATGTGTGATCCTTCTGCCTCCACTTCCTAAGTTGCTGGGATTATAGGTATGAGCCATTGTGTCTGGCTATAATTTAATTTTTATAACACATACAACAGGGATGTAGCTCAGTGGTACAGCTATTGCCTAGCATGTGTGGAGTGCTGGGCTCAATCTCCAGGACCATCATAAAACCTTTTTTTACTGATATTAAGGAATTAGAGGGATTAAGGAATGTGATCTCAGTAACAATGATATACAAGAAAGATCATTAAATGAAAGTTTTGGGCTGATTTCTCTGCCATTTGTGAGAAAATGGCCCTGAGAGCTTTATCATCCTATCTGGTTAAGTGAAAGAACAGAATCCTCCTCATCTACCTGTGATGATAGGAAACAATAGCATATATGTGGAAACCTTTTACAAAATAGAAAATGGCCTATAGATAGCTGATGTTATTTTATTATTTCAGGCTTTCTGGTTAATTCAAGACCTGCTATTTTTCAAGTTTTTTTCCCCACTGCCAGCGTTTGAACCTAGGGTCTTGTGAACACAAGGCAAGTAGTCTACCACTGAGCCACACTCACAGCTCAAGACCTGCTATTTTTATTTACTGTATATATTCTTTGAAAATCTGAATGGGAACACTCAGTGAGGCCTGAATTGCATAAAAGGCTTAAATTGAATCAATAGGAAACCTGAAGGCTTTATGTCTTGATATACTTAAATACTATAAGAAGTCTGCTTATACTTTTGAAACTGTTGAACTCTCAGCAGGATCTACTGTGTATTCAGGTGTGTAAGCCTGACAGGGAAGGGCTTCTGGAGGATTCCTAGAGCATCCTCTGATGAAGCATGCAGAAAAAGTGACAGTGCATTTCCAACTAACTAGGCTGAAAGGTTAGCTCAGATATAATTTAACATAGAGGCTTCAGACTTTTAAAAACTCTGATTTCCTTTTATGCTAAAGTCCAAAGCACTTCACAACTGTACTTTGTAATGGATAATGTCAGAATCATGTATTCCAGGAACTACCTAAGTCATCTGTTTTAGAAACAGTCTTAAGGAAAACTTTAAAAATGAATAAACAAGATTAAGGATTTTTTTAAAGAAACTAAATTTTGACTACAGCTTATAATGTTTTGGAGGGTCATGAAAATTCTAGATACATTTATTAGTACATGCCCTTCTGCTTATCTAAAATAAATGGAAATGCACTGTATCTTTTCCAAATGAATGAGTAGCATAATTGGTGGGCAACCTACTCACCAGGCTATGAGAGATTTTCTATAGTCAGCAGGGGGGGAAAAAGGGGACAGAAGCATATTTTAAATGCAAGAGAAAACTAGGCCAGTTAAATGTTTTCTTTCAATCATTCTCTGAAACTATTTCTCGAGAATAGTTTCTTTTCCTCTGACCCAAGTTAGTTTGTGATAGCTATGAAACTATCAAAGCACTTTTATTATAGATAAGCAGTGACTATGCCTGCTTAAGAAATTCCATGTTGCCTTTGAAAGCTTTATTACAAGTGAAACAGTTAAAATTCTTGCTCTAACTTTATCCAGAGCACTTAGTATTGAACTTTATTTTTATAAACTCTATAAATGGAGTTTTTAATTTTTTTTTAGGAAATGTCCATGCAAATGCCTTGTAATTTATCTTAAGCTTACTCTTAAGTTTTATTACAAATTCCAGATTTTTGTGCTGAAATCCTCCTAGAGGTTTTCATTCCTGATGTTTGACTAGACTCTCAATGATGCTAAGCACATGTTTTTGCTGAGACTACTTTTTTCTGGGTTTCAATGAAAGCAGTAGTAAAAATGTCCATTATGAAAATCAGTTTAATTAGCAATCCTAGTTCAGAAACAGACTCTGCTTTCAGTTTCTTTGCTAAATTTTTCTCGTGGTGACAAAGAACGTAATATGCAATAATTATTTAGCCATTAAAAGAGATTCAACAGGTAAAAATATCATTAAAACGTGAACAATCTCTGTCCTACATTAAAAATAGGCATCACAGCTACTAAACAGTTATTTGGATTGAAAGAATATACTGGTTCAAACATTCCCACATCACTGTTCAGAGTTAGATTACCCTGTTAATACTTGAAAAATAATAATACTCAATGAAAAGTCAATCAAAGCTTATAAATACAAAATGAATTGCTAAGAAGGACTCTAAGATTTTTAGTCACAAAACTATTTAAATAACAGTAAACTCTTATTTTACATACTATCAACATGCACAGAAAAGTCCCAAATCTCAAATTATAAAACATTACAAAATTGGATTCTGAATGCTTAAAGTTGTTTTTTGTTTGTTTAATGAAACCTTCTCCTCCCACCTTTCTTTATTTTATTTTATTTTTACCATTAGGCCATAGATCTCAGAAGAACTCCGGACACTGGGAAGAATTTCCATTGGAATTCCAAAAAATCTGAAAAATAATAAGTTTGGATACATGACACTGTTTTGAGTAAACACCTAGAAACATTTATACATATTCAAAGGCAAAAATGTGAATTAGAAAATGGATGCATTTGAGCATAGAGTTAAGTAGTAATAAATATATAAGCCAACAGAAAATAGCTGTATTTTTAAATATTTGACATTTTAACTTTATGTAATCAAATCAATAAAAATTAAAAAGCACACTCAGAAACCAAAGTACTTTTCTAAAGGCATCTAATTCATGAAGAGTAATTAATTTGGCCTTTTTATTATATATGCAGAAATAGTCTCCCTTAAAAAACAGACTACACTGACTTGTATATCATAGATGAAATAACAACAGTTACATTTTGATGCTCCACTGACATCTGAAAATAGTAAGATTTAGGTTATTAATAAGTTATATATTGGAAAAGCTATACTTAAGGCAAAACATTACTCACTCGCAGAGTTCTTTATCCCATTCCAAAGAATGAATGTTGAAAAGCATCGTCCTACTTGCGTTTGTTACATCTGTACAGTGGACACCTCCATTGACTCCTCCTGTCAAACTCTAGACCGAAGAAAGAGGGCAAGTGCAATCTGCGCTTATTTGCAATTTAACTTACATAATTGGCAAGACAGTACAGAAAGCAGAAAAAAAGGACATTTCAATTATTGAGTTTTCTATTTCAACAGTGTGTGATAGAAATAAAATATGAACTACATATGTAACTTTAAATTTTCTAGTAGCTATATAAAAATGTACAAACAGGTGAAATTAATTTTAGTAAGACTAATTTTATACAACCCAATACACCCAAAAAATCACTTGAACATGTAATCAATATAAAAAAATCATTACTGAGACATTTTAACTTTTTTTTGTACTAAATCTGAATTCCAATGTGTATTTTATACTCACAGCACATCTGAATTTAGATTGAGTACATTTCAAATCTTCATAGCTTCATGTGACTGGTGGCAATTCTAGTTAATTGGTAGTCAAACAAAAAATAAGTTTTGTTTTCATCTTTGTAATCTTTAGAAAATTGGAGTCTTATTAAATTTGGCTAGGAGAAATAAATGGAAGTCTGCCTCCTAAGGATTTCAGAGATCCTTGTGTTATCACTTTTCTTTCTTTTTTAAATAACAATTTGCACATATTCCGAAAGCAGAGTTTTAAACTCCTTAACATGGTCATTTCAGAACTAGAAGCAATGGTGCCTTCTTTTATGTGAAAGCAATAAGAGGTAAGAAATGAACACGAGTTGATAAATGGCATCCCATGGGGTAAGTCTCCTGCAGCTCACAGTTCCCACATCCTGCCTCACTTTGGTTCAAGGCATTTTTCAGAGCTACTCATTCAACTGTGACTGACACAGGAGAAAATGGCTGGCCCCTACCAAGCTCAAAGCACATCCTGCCCTGGCCAAGAAGAGGAAGGAATGGAGAAGGCTCCAGTTGAGAAATGACTCTGAAAGACCTGCGCTGTGGATCTGGCAAGTAACAACAGGGACAAATTTCCTTTAAGTTCTCATGAATATTTGAAAGGAAGTACATCACATACTTGTTCAAGCATTTACAAATAAAATTATATGTATGGTATTTGCATTAAAATTATCTGTGGGAAGGAAGAGTATGTTTTTGGCCCCTAGACTGATGATCACTGCACCTGGCTCACTGGTGGAAACAAGAGATATTCATTACACTATTTCCTCTAGTCTAGGGAACACTGGAAAATGCCCATAATGAAAGAACAGACAGACAGACAGACCGACATGGGGTGGTACAGGAATGACCACAGGACATATACTTTTAAGATATGTCTTGGAAATGTCCGAAATGTTCATTTCTACTCATTCATTCATGGCCAGCTTAGGGAAAAAAGAGTACATAACAGAAATTTCCACTACGATTTAGTTTCCTATTATGCCTTGATTATACAAAAGACAGCTGTGTAATGATGAAAGTGAATAGGAAAATAGCTCTGGTACTTTATCATGTTAAATAGTGATTTAAGAAATTGATTATGGGAAAGAAGTGCATGATAGCCAAGAAGAGACAGGCTACATAATTTATGTATGATAAAGATAACAGACAAGATACAGTTTTGGAAATTATCCTTCGTTTTCTCTGAAATAAGGCAAGAAAAAATGAAGAAGTAGGCAAAAATCCCTCTCAGTGGAGGCTCAGTGGAAGTGTTCTGCTGCCTCTTGAGTGCTTTTTCTCAATAATGCTACTAACTAAAAGTTAGAACTGGTGGTAGAAAATGGTAGGCAATGTAGTCTTAGAAAATTCTCCATACATACATTATAGTAAAACATACCCAAATAAGCCATGAGTCAATGGTCCCAAAAAGAGCTCTATTTTCTTCCACAGCTTTTTGAACTTTTCTCACATTGTCAAGGAGCCAACGAAGTTTCACTGCACTGAAGTAAGTGCTAAGTGGAAGACCTGTCTTGGACTAAAACAGTTATGAAGTTCAATCAGCAAATTTAAATTATAACAGTTTAAAACAAAACCTTCAAACCACAGAACTCAACAAATCCCCAAACATTCCGTGGTCCTAAAGGCAATCAGATAGTTTTAGGAATAAAAATACTTTTTCCTATCTCATGGCACAGGGAAGCATATTCATGAACAAAGATCACAGCTATTATGTTTGCAGTTCAAAGAGCATCCACGTAGCAAGGTAAAGAGAAAATTAAATGGTACAGCATCCTGTAGTTAGATAGTGACAATGCAGATGTTATTTTGTAGTAAATTACTATTATATGTAGAACCTAGCCCCAAACTCTAAATTTATATTTCAGGAAAGTTATATTTAAAATATTGACAAGTTGTTGTTGTTGTTAGGTGCCATCCAGTCAGTATCCGACTCATAGTGACCCTCATAGGGTTTTCAATGGCAGATTGTTTCGGGATTGCCTTGGGAGTGGGTTACCACATCCTTCTCCAGTTTTTGCGGTGCTGGGAATCAAACTTGGGACCTCAGAGACTGCAGAGCAGTGCTCTACCAAGTGAGCTAAATCCCAGCCCACTATTGACAAGTAGAGTATATCAAATCATAATGAATGACCATAACCAGAAAATTATTTTCAAACACATGACTTAAAAATGATATTTTTATGTATACACACATATATATTCAAATAACATAGTATAAAAAATTAGTGGTGACTCAAGGAGAGCTCAGAGACATGCCCAATTAATGCAATACAGAGTTGCTCTGTGCAAGAACGTAGCTGAATAAAGTCAGCAAATACCCTGAACAGGAGGGATGAGGACTGAGTAAAGGCTACAGGGTAAAAATGAAATGCATATGTGCCCAGCAAACTTCCTTGAGAATGGGCCCAACTCTTAGTATATTAAACATCAAGCTTATTTCTAAAGGTTCTTTAAAGTTAAGGGATTAAGAAAATACACATATAAAAATAATAAAATTAACTTTCCCTTCCTTTGATCCCTATTCTATCACCTAATTACACAAGGTGATAACCTTTATCCTTCTTATCTCATATGAGTATGTTTTATAAGATAGCTCAAGCCAAAAGATTTAATACTTTAATGTAACTTGCAAGTTAATAATATTAACTCTACATTTTCTAGCTTTTCTAGGGAAAAAAGGATCAATGTTTAGAAATAATAGAAGGAAATAACTTAGGAAAATATTATTATTTTCTTGACTTGAAGGACCAAGAGTCATCCCATACGATGACCAAGGAAGATCCCACAAAACCTAATAGTGAGGTAGGACATAATATCTTATTTTTATGATGCAGGTAGAAAGTATAAAAGTTGCCTGAAATGGGCCTGGAGAGAAAAACATGCATCCCTTGAGACAGAATGCAGCTGGAGGTACGGTGAGCATAGACAGGATGATGAAAAGAAAATAGAAGCTGGGCTCAGTGGTGCACACCTATAATCCCAGGGGCTCAGGAGGCAGAGGCAGGAGGATCGCAAGTTTGAGACCAGAGGCAGTCTGCGTAACTTAGTGAGACCCTGTCTCAAAAAGTAAAAAAATGGGCTGGGGTGCAGCTCAGTGGACCAGCACTTGCAGAGCATGCAGGCGTGAGGCCCTGGGTTCAACCCCCAG
>VMDO01019317.1:0-39957 GCA_007922755.1 Pedetes capensis | reverse complement strand
GAGAGACTACGTCTACAGCTGACACATTCTGGTGACCCGTAGAAGGAAAAATCGTCCAAAGACTCACATCCACTTGATTTCTACAAAATGAATTCATAATCTCATCCCACAAGACAGAATGGTACCTCCTCCATCCCAAACCAAATCCACAGATGGTTTTACCCAAAACAGTTGACTATGTGGGACCACATACACACACAGAAACAAAGGAACAGGAATATTTATACTGCCATTATGCGGAGTTTTCAAAAGTTACAATTAAGAAGAAGATGTGTTCACCAAGGTCAAAGGAAAAAATATGCAAAACATAAACTGTAGTTCTATACACTCAAAATACTTCAAGGGCAATCACGACTATCATTTAAATTAGCACTCAAAGAACAAATACACACAGGTGCTGTGACACATGTCTGTCATCAAGCTATTCAGGAAGCTGAGGAGAATAGCAGGTTCACCCCCAGGGACAGCTGAAACAACTTAGACCTGGTCTCCAAATAAAAAATCAAAAAGTGCCTGGGGGTGCCGGGCCCGGTCGTGCCTGCCTGTAACCCAGCATCTCGGGTGGGCGGTGGATGCAGGAAGATCGCAAGTTGCAGACAAGAGGCAATCTGCCTAACTTAGTGAGACCTTCTCTCACAAAAGTAAAAAAAAAAGGGGCTGCGGGTGCACTCAGTGGTCCAGCACTTGCAAAGCATGCAAGCGCGAGGCCCTGGGTTAAACCGGAAGTACCACAAATAAATAACTAAATAAATAAGTTACTGGGGGCACTGCTGAGTGGGGGAAGAACTCGTCCAACATGCATGACGCCTTGGGATCAACCTCATCGTCTCAAAAAAAGTCACGAAAAAAATAACTAAGCATTTGAAAAACAAGTACAAGAGTTATGTTCTGACAAGTACAATCTTTGCTGAAACAACTGAAGATTTAAATAAAGGAAAATTACCCCATATTCAGAGGAGTCAGCTGAATATCACGCAGGTGGCGATATACCCCAAACATCCCACATGTTAAGATTAATACCTATCAGAATCCCAGGTGACCACCTTAATGGAAATTGAAATGGTGACCCTGAAGTTCTCATAGATTTCCAATGGGCTCAGAATCCCAAAACACTCTAGGCAAAGGGCAAAATAGGACTCACCTTTCACAACTTAAAAACCCCATAAAAGACAGAGTCATCAGATCCTGTAGTAGGAACACAAGGAAAGTCACTAACATCCCTCCTAGCCACCTCACCCTCCACACCCTCAAATCTTTCCCTCTTTGCGTCTGTCTTTTATTTTCTTCTTTCCTAGGAGGTTGTACCCTGGGCCTTGTGCATACTAGGTAGATGCTCCACCACTGAGTTGCATCCTCACCCCTTTTCTACTGTTGAATTTCAGATATGATCACACTAAAGAACGTTGCTTGCCTCTGGCCTAAATCTCGACCTCTTCCTAACTGGGCCTCTCATTACATGTGATTGTTGTTGTTGTTAGGTACCGTCGTGTCGTGTCTGAAACATAGTGACCCTCATAGGGTCTTCAATGGCAGATTGTTTCGGGATTGCCTTGAGAGTGGGTTGCCACATCCTTCTTCCATTTCTGCGGTGCTGGGAATCGAACTCGGGAACTCACAGACTGCAGAGCGGCGCTCTACCAACTGAGCTAAATCCCAGCCCTACATCGGATTACACTTATGTAAATGGCACCTGGCTATTTTTCTGTCTCCTTTTTAAAAATGAAATCCTTTTGAGAAATTCTAAACTTTAATCTTGATGGATTTGGGAAAATCATCGACTCTCAGACCAACCAGAAGACGTGTCTCTAGCCTATTATTATAAACCAGATGATTGACTCCGACCTGCCTATCAATACAGCCCTGACCTCTGCTTCACTATTACATCATCCTCACAGTCACTTTCCTTGGAAAGTTGTGCTGCAGTCTGATCCCAACATCATCTCCATGGCTTGACTATTCAAGATTCAGCTCTCTCCTGCCCTTTCTTATAAAGCCTGCCCTGACTACTCCAGCACACCTAGTTCATTCTTCAATGGACTCTGGTACCAGAATTCAGGTGGGTGAAGCTCAAGTTAGCATATTATTCGATGATGTCATGCTACCTCTTTTCCTCAAATCTCTGTACTTTAATGCAGTAGTTACAATTTATAGAATTAAGCACCAATTGTATATTAAGTGCATTGCATTTGTGTATCATTTCGCAGGCATGTGACACAGCGGCAGGCAGCTTGCCTAGTACAAAAACAGCCCTGGGTTCAATCCCGACACCAGGAAAAATTAAAATACAAAAATTTCAAGCTCACGCAAAAAAAAAACAAAAAACTGTGCATCACTTGAAGGAATCATCATAATCCTGCAAACGATTATTACCTCACTTTTCAGTGAAGAAGGTAGAACTTCTGAGTAGTGACTGACTTGCCCAAGGGCTGAACACTGACTTGGAACCCAGAATTGTCTTAATTCCAATCTTCATGCTCTTTATTTATCTTTTTTTTTTTCCCAGTACTGGGTGTGGAACCCACGCCTCAAACCCGCATGTTTTGCATGTGCTGTATGACTTAGCTGCCCTCTCTGCCCATTTATACCTCTTTCTGAGACACGGTCTCACTATGCAGGCTGCCTCTATTCCTGAACTTCCAATCTTCCTCCCTCCACCGCCTGAGTCGCTGGGATTATATGCATGCGACACCTCGTGCTCTCAACCCTTGATTTAGTTCTGCTGCACTCAGGGGCTAGCACCATATCATCTATTCTTCCATCATTTCACATCGTTCAGCACAGAGTTGGGCACATAATTCATGATGCATAAATTCCTGAATGGTCTTGAAGGCCTTATTTAGTATTGTGTGTCCACAGTAATGTTTCAGTTCATGAGAAAGTGGAATATTTATGGAACATTGCTAGGTCAAGCACTATAATATTCAAATATCAACTTTTCAACAAATATAAAAAACTACAAAGCACACAGGGAAGAAGGAAATTGTGACGAATGAAGGGAAAAAAATTACTTCAGATTGAGAAATCCTCTCCAAGAAATCTCAAATATTAGAGTGACTAGACAAATATTGTAAATCCTGTCTTAAATTCTGACTACCTAAAGCAGATCAAAATGCACATGGATAGAAATTAGAGAATTGAAAATAAAAACAGAGAAATCCCACTTAATTAGGGAATAGAACAGCAGTTACCAGAGGAAGGAGGCCAGGAAAGAGGACGGTTAACTGGTACAGGACCACGGGAGGAATAACTTACAATGCTTTACAGATTGGGAGAACAACTGTGGTTGAAAACAATTAATATTTCAAAATAGTGGGTGAAGACAATTCAGAATGTCCCCAAAGCAAATGACAAATCACTTAACTGGTAGATATGCAAGCTGTCCTAGTCAAATCATTGCACATTGAATGCATATATGGAAATGTCACAGCTAAGTGTGGGTGTAATCCCCACGCACTGAACGGTGAGACAGGAGGAGGAAGAGTTCTGAATCACACTATGCCACACAGTATAACCCAATACCAATGAGTAAAGTAAATAAAGAAAAAAACAAAATAGTGTTGCACTGTACCACATTAACTATGTATGAGAATGATGTAGCAGTTAACATTTAATTTTATCCAGAAAAAAATTTTGAAAATACTGATGACTCCACTATGTTCTCTAATACTTAGAATTCCTGACAACATACTGTTGTCCTTGCTGTTACTGTTGCTGGCTATTGTTGGGTCTGTGTCCTGCTCATATCAGTGCTATGTACAACAGGTGAAATAGTATTGTTAATGCTTCTCTGGTATCCATAGGGTTTTCATGGGCTGATTGTTTTTGGGGAGCGGGTTGTCAGGTCCTTCTCCCAAGCCTATAGCACCGGCTGTTCCTAAGTGGTCCCCCACCTCAGATTTCACCAGGTCGGATCCTGCTTATCTTCTGAGATCTCGTAGGATTGGATGTCACAATAGTTTAGCTGCAGGAGTTAAATACTGGCACAAGAAAATGACACGCCTTGTAATTATAAAGAACTTGGAATGCAAGAGCTGATGCATATAACCCCAGCAAATCAGGAGGATCATAGATTCGAGACCAAAGGCACCCGGGGTAACTTAGAGAGATTCTGTCTCAAGATAAATTTTAAAATGGGCTGAGGGTGCAAAGTAAATGGCAGGCCAATGGTTCAAACCACAAGCACTACAAAAAACAAAACAAAAACCCCTCTAGAATGAAAAATTGTTTGGTCTTGGATGTACATCTTAGTGGCAGAGTGCTTACCTATCACATACAAGACATGAGGTAAGATACTGAGTACTGCAGCAAAAGACAAGGAAATGCTTATTTTCAAAATGTAAAATCCACAATTATTCTCAATGACACCACACATGTGTATTAGTAACTGATAACTATGCATAAAATCAGTAATCACTCACTTTCAATACCATCCTCACATAGACTTAATTTAATGTAAAATGGTAAATGTAAAATGTAAAAATGTAAATGTAAAATGTAAAAATGGTAAATTTATATATGCCTATATTACCACAAAATGCTTCAAAATTAACACCAAAAAAGAGAAGTCAAACAAATACTGATCAAAACAACTATGACAAAAATACACTGGATGGGATAAAATACAAGTCAGGCACTAGTGATGAAAAGACGAGCAGATATAATTGACCAATGGAACTTAACAACTATCAAATACCCAGACAATAATCATGGAGAAAATGACATCAGTGATTTGTGTACGAGGACAACTACACGTGGCATATGTTCATAACTGGTCTCTGAATGAGGCTAATTACAGAAAAATATAGTTGAACAAGGAATTCCCCAAATTCTGCAAATGGAGAGAAGTATACACCCAGACATCCAAAAAGCTCAAAACACCACAAGCAGATTTGTGGAAGAACCTACACCAAGGCATATCATTGATTGGCATAAAACCAAGAATGCTTTACATAGGAAAAAATGCATATCCAGGATAGAGAAGCAAAGACACAAAGGATGACACTTGCCCACCGTAAGCAAGTTCCTGGGTGGCAAACTCAGTACTGAAAATGAGAGAGACAGAGAGAAGAGAAGAAAACAAATAATGTTAACAGAATGTGCATATGGAAAAACTAATGTAAATGAATCTATTTTCTACACCGCTAGTCTCTATCCTTTCTGGCACTACGCACTGGTGTCATGATGAAGTGGCCTGAGAAAACAGAAAGTACTTCCAGAGACTCAGGAGTTGGGTAAAATAAAAAATGTATTGCTATAGCAAGGCCAGCCCAAGGAACCAGTCCTCTCATGACTGACTTTGAACGTTAGTGCTCCTGGGCTTATGTAGTTTACAGGGTTGGGTTTGATGGCTGAAACCACACGTGCACAGCCTACATGATCATCTGTGGGTGGGTTAAGCTACTTACCATGGAAAAAAGCACGTAACATCTAAATGATACAAGAAATCATGAAGTGGCTACAAGAGTGGAGAGTACACCCAATAGACTGAGGTTAGCAGTTGTAGCAAATCCGGAAATGGCTAACAGGGTGGAGTTTGTTATGGAAATAGATAAGCAGCAAGGAGATAGAGGAGGTGACTTACAGGATGGAATGTATAAGTTTTAAACAAAGAACATTAAGTTCTAGAAATTACATGTAGTAATTAAGTTTTAAGCAAACATTATCACTTAATGCTTGATTTAAATTTTTCTATAATAATCAACAATAATTTTTCCACAGATATCAGGCACTTGAGGGATGATTCCATATTTCCTGTGAGAGATTCGTATTGCTGTTGTTAGGTGCCCACGAGCCCCATTATACCAACCATTATAGCGTTTTCAACACTGATTGTTTGGAATGGCCTCCGGAGTGGACTGCCCCATCCTTCTCTCACGCAAGTGATTAGTAGTAGCTATAATACAATTACAGCTTCCATCTATGTTCATCTCCAGGTGTTCGGCCTAGATCCTAAGAGGACATGATCTATGACATGGGGATTGGGGACACATGACTTACACCATGGATAAGTATTAACTCAATATGCATTACAGTCCTAAATGTTCTAGGCTACCCAGGGCTAGGTAAGACTTTCAGTCCAGTCTGGTCTACATTGTGAGACACTGTCTCTATTAAAACCCAAAACAAAGGACAAGCGTGGTGGTACACTCCAATAACCTGGTAACTCGGGGGTGGCAGCAGCAGGATCAAGGGTTCATGGCAAGATATATCGTGTGGAAATTACTGAGAACCCGTGTCAACATAAAACATAAAGAGGTGGACGTATTAACGCATGTCTATAATCCCAGTACCTCAGGAGCAGAGAGAGCATGAATGCAAGTTCGACACCAGTGCAGTCTACATAGTTTACCAAGACCCTGTCTCAAAAGTAAAAGAAAATGGGCTG
The DNA here is from genome assembly GCA_007922755.1 of Pedetes capensis. Taxonomy (NCBI): domain Eukaryota; kingdom Metazoa; phylum Chordata; class Mammalia; order Rodentia; family Pedetidae; genus Pedetes; species Pedetes capensis. The sequence continues at coordinate 33,572 of VMDO01019317.1, read as the reverse complement.
GGGATACAGTTCATTGGCACAGCACGTGCAAAGTGTACAAGAACAATGCCCTGGCTTCAACCCCCCCTACCACAAAAAATAAATACATAAATAATTAATTAAAAAATATAAAATAAAGGACAAAAATTTTTAAAACCCGGGTTGTGGGTGGAGCCTAGTTGTACAGCACTTGCAAAATACATGTAAGGCCCTCGGTTCCAACCCAAACTAACATTTAAAATAAGAAATCCAAGAAACGATTAGACATCACTTCTCCATCAATTCTCTACAATGTTTTCCACAAAACAAAACAAAACAAGCACTCCGTATTCATCCTCTGAGGACATTACCTTGTGACCAACATGTGGCAAAGACATTACAACAAAGGAAAACTACATTCTCACTGATGCAGAAATCTTCAACAAAAGTTAGCAAATTCTACCTTAAAATATGTTTTAAGATTATATACCACATTCAAGTAGGAACACTACAGGTAAGTAAGACCAATTTAAACATCCAAATTCAATCTGGGCAAATACATCAGTGGTGGAGTATGTTAGCGTGTGCCAGGCTGTGTGTTCAATCCCTGGCATAAAAAAAGAAAAAGCTCAAAAACAAAGTGATGTAATGCAGCACATCAAGGGGCTAAATACAAATATGTGATCATACCAACAACTGTGGAAAAACTATATTGCAAGAAATGTGACAAGTGAAGCCACTGAGATTGAGAACAAAAAGACAAAACTCTCAATTCACAACAAATATCACAATTGTCTATGTAGAAAATCCCAGAACCAACAAAAATCTCAAGGAACTAATGTTATAGGAAACTTGCAGAATATGACATTAAAATGAAAAGTCCATCATTTTCCTGTATATAACCAATAAACAACTAGATGTGAAATTAAAACCACTTACACAGCACCGAGGATTAAAAAAGAAATATATATATATATATATATATATATTTAACATTGATCCATATGACCAAAACCTACCAATTTTGAATGGAAAAAAAAAGGAAACAAGTGCAGAGAAAGTCCATAATCATGAATAAGAAGCCTGAATATTAAGGTGTAGGTTCTTCCCAATTTAAACTTTGGATTTACCGCAATCTCTATAAGAAAAGTGTACAGCCTTACCACTGTGGCGAATGATCCCACTAGATCTCGGAAGCTAAGCAGGGAGGGGCCTGGTTCATACTTGGATGAGACACTGCCTGGGAACAGCAGCTATGGTAGGCTTAAGTAGCTTTATCCACAGCAACCCACTCCCCAAAAAACACTCAGCCATTGAAAACCCTATGGACAGCACAAAAGCACTAGCAATAGTGTTTTGTCTGTCCTATGTACAGTCACTATGAATCAGACACCAACTCCAGGACACCTAACAACAACAATAAAGAAAAGAGCAGCAGTACATGGTGCCAAAAGGCTGCCATCCCAGCAACTCAGGAGGCTGAAGCAGGAGGATGTCAAGTTCAAGGCCAGAGGTAGCCTGTGTCATTTGGCAACACCCTGTCTCAACATATTTATTCATATATATTTATGTATATGTATATGTGTACACATACATGTACGTGTGTGTATATGCATGTGTGTACACATACATGTATGTATGTGTGTGCGTGTGTATATATGTACATACATTTTTTTTAAAGGGGCTGGGGTTGGGGTCCCATGGTACAACACTTGCAAAGTATGTGGGAAGCCCTGGGTTCAGCCCCACAGCATCACAAAAAATAAAATAAGATAAAATAAATAAAGACAATAACAATTTATATTATCGATAACAGAATCCCAATTTTAAAGATTATATTGAAAAGGTTAAATTGGAAAGGCAGGACTTGGGAATTTCAGGACGATGAGGTAGAGCAGTAAAAAGGAAAGTTACATAATCTGAGTTTCACCACAGTCAACAAAAGTTCACAAAGTTTACTTCCTCCAGAAGGGTTCCATTCTTAAGAAAAGAACATACATGGCAAGTCTAACCATCACTGATCCATTAGTCTTTTGGTTGAAACAAAGGAGTAACTCATCCTTCAATTTTACTGGGCCACAGGCATTCCCTAAATGAGGACCAATCTCATACAGCCAGCCCAGGGAGTACCAGACAGAGAAAAGAACACTATTTGTAGGGAAAAATTGGGAGGAAATTGGCAAAAACTCACAAACTGGGAAAATGGCGTTTGAATATCTGGTTTGTAAGTTAGAAATCTAGGGAAAATGAAAGTAACTTGGTTGCACGTTTGTACAAAACCCTTCCTGATTGGACAATTGGACTGAAAGCTGACTGGCTCAGGCCATTCCATGGGTGAGCTACATAGAGAGCTGCGCAGTGGCAGTTTGGCTTTTTAGGCCTTTTAGGCCCTTTTGGCATAGCTTTTTAGGCCCTTTTAGGCTTTTTGGCACCCCTTTCTGCACCTTCTCGCCTGTTCCTGCCCAGACCACCGATGAGTAAGCACCTCTCCCGCTGCTCTACCCCAGACCTTTGGTGAGGAGAGAATGCTCTCCCGTCGCAATCCTCAACAAGGAAAAGAACCTGCTCTCCCTCAGATCACTGAGGAAGCAATAGCTGTCTCCTCGTGACCACCGAGACGACCAACACAGGTGTTTGCCCCTGGAAGGCAAAAGCGCCTGAGACTTTTCCTTTCTCCCGTCTCTGCCGGGGTCCCGAGGGCCACAGGAGTCTGTGCCTCTCACCTGACGGTCCTGGGTGAATTGTGTTTAGTATCTGTGTGTGCGAAGACTCAGCCCGTCCGAACCTCCAAGCGGGACCTGGAGGCGCTCGCCCCACATAGAGTTGGCTATAAAATCCCTAGAAAACTGCCACACATTGGTTACCCATTTTGGGGATTTCCTCCATGCTATGGAGGCTTTTCTTCTTTAGCTCTTTAGGTAAACTGCATTTTTGCTACCATTTGTGTCAAAGTCATTCCTCTGAACCAGGTCACTCCCACTCCAACTCCAGCAATGATGTGGAAGCTTGATGTGGGTGCATGCCTGTAAACCTACCACTATGAAGAGGCAGGAAGATCACGACTTCCAGGCCCACCTCGATGACATAATCACGGGCTGAGAAACAAGAAAACACAATGCTGTATTACTCTGTAGCCCATCAAGACTTACTAATAAAGAGAGATTAACAATAAAAAAAAAAAGAACAGAAAATTACAGAGAGAGGCAAAAAGGCAAAATGGACAGACAATACTAAAAAATAAACAGTACACAGAATTGGGACTACCTGACAGTAAGAGTTACTGGAGAAGTAAAATAGCCAAGGGTCTACTATTAGGGAAAGAATAAACAAAACAGCAGAACAAAACAACAGCAAAAAGAAAACTTTTAAAAACTGAAGCAAGGCCTGGTGGTGCATGCCTGTAATTCCAGCGACTCCTGAGGCAGAAGCAGGAGGATCACATGTTGGAGACCAGAGACAGACTACGTAATTTAGTGAGATTGTCTCAAAAAGTAAAAAAAAAAATGAGCTGAGGGTGCAGTTCAGTAGTGCAGCACTAGAAAAGCATGGAAGGGCGAGGCCCTGGCTCCAACACTGAGTACCATAAAATAAATACATACATACATACATACATACATACATACATACTATATTTTTAAATTTTTCATTTCATTTAAAAAAACAGCAATTAACCCATAAAACTATGGTCAAGGGAGCAGAGGAAGTTCAAGGATGAAAGTGCGGCCTTCTCATCAAATGCTCGGGACCACGTGGACACCTAGGACAGAGAAATTATTCCACAGAAGAGGACGATTTTCACACGAGTAACTCAAGGTGGAAAATAATCAACCTAAAGTGCAAAGTCCAGAACTTCGGGGTGGTAAAGAGAAACTCGACGACGCTGACTCGGCCAAGGAGGTTTCCAAGGCGACACCCAAAGCCCGGACTGTGCCCGCCGAGGACCCCAGCACCAGGGCGGCCGAGGCGGGAGGGTCGCGAGCGGGAGCCCAGCCTGGGGGCCACAACGAGGCCCCGGCTGAAAACGGAAAAATAACGCTGTCCGCGAGGGGCCGCGGCCGACCTGGGCTTCCCGGAAGGAAACCCCGGGCGGCCACGGCCCGCGCCTCCTGGGACCGCGGCGCCACGGGCGACCGCACCGAGGGGCGGCGGCGCCAGACTCGGGACGCCTGGCCCCACACTCACCACTTCCCTGCGCGGGGTCTCCCGCGTCCTCCGCACGGCGCCTGCGATACGTGAAGACGCAGCACCACACAGTTCCAAGGACCGCCGCGTGCCACAGTAGGGAAAGAAGACCTAGTATGGTGGTACAAAGAATGAAAATCCCGCCCTGCGTGGAAGCCCCGCCTCCTCTATCCACCTCTCTGATTGGACAGCTCAAACAGCCCCCGCCTCTCACGTCCTGATTGGCGATTGATCCAGGGCCCACCTCCTGCTCCCTGAGTGACAGGAGACGCCATACCTCCCTGAGCCAGGGGAGCTGAAAGCACTGAGAGAACTCAGGACCCCACCCACACTGGGCTTCATCCCCACTCGGACCTGCCCCCGCTGGGAGGTCACTGCATTTAAGCACAACTTGCTCCCGCCTCTCCAGACCCTGCACTTCCTATTTTCCCTCCTTTGCACGGGGTGGCAAGTGTGCACAGTCCCTTCCAGACTCGGTATCCTATGGAGCCATCCCCTGGCCTCAGATGGGAAGGGCAACCGAACCACACCAGGTCACACTGGAGCAGGAGGATACACAGAAGTCCTCCAGGATCAAGAATTCCAGGAGATTCTTGCCATAGATTCCTCTCACCTCTCTCTCTCCCTACATTCTTTTGTATGTCCCCTACCCCCGCAAATTGTTGTTGTAGTTGTTGTTGTTGTTAGGTGCCCTCGAGTCGGTATCCGACTCATAGCGACCCTCTGTACAACAAGGGAAACACTATTGTCAGTGCTTCTCTGCCGTTCATAGGGTTTTCAATGGCAGATTGATTTTTGGGAGGGGGTTGCCAGGTCCTTCTCCCAAGCCTACAGCTTCTGGTGTTCCCAGGCGGTCTCCCATCCAGGTACTAACCAGACCCGACCCTGCTTAGCTTCCGAGATCTGACGGGATCGGATGCCGCAGGGCTACAGCTGCAGGCGTTGTTGTAGTTAGGTGCCGTCGATTCGGTATCCGACTCATAGCGACCCTCATAGGGTTTTCAATGGCTGGCTGTTTCGGGATTGCCTTGGGAGTGGATTGCCAGGCCCTTCTCCCATTTTTGCGGTGCTGGGAATTGAACTCGGGACCTCAGAGACTGCAGTGCAGTGCTCTACCAGCTGAGCTAAATCCCAGCCCCCCACCCCCCGCAAATAAGAATTATAAAATTCTCCTTGCATTTCTTTCAATAGAACTTTTAGCATAGATGAATTGTATTCCATGATGGGCTTCTTTATGAAACTTTCATGCACGTGTGCAGTGTACTTCTATCATATTTACACTGCCATTTACATTATGGATGGCCCCCCTCTCCCCTACTGGTGGTCCCTTTCCTCTTTTTGAATAGTCCCTCTTCTACTTGGATGTCGTTTTTTAAAAATACCAATTCCACATATGAGAGAAAACATGCAATATTTGTCTTTCTCAGCCTGAGTACATAACATGATGACTTCCAGATCTATCCATTTTTGAAAACACATCATTTTGTTCTTCTGCATTGGTGAATAAATCTCCACTGTTTATGCACACCACATATTCTTTATCCGTTCATCCAAAGATGGCAACCTATAGTCTTTCGACAACTGGGTTATTGGGAGTAGTTCTACAATAGACCTGGATTGCAGGTATCTCTAGCTTATGCTATAACCCTACAGATATATTCCCAGGAGGTATGGCTGAGTCACGGGGTATTTCTATTCTCAGGTTTTTGAGGCACCGCCATACACATTTCCATAGTGCACCTTTTCCGTAGTGGCTGCACCAGTTCACATTCCTGCCAAAAGGCAACTGGCTTCCCTTTCCCTGCTCCCCATAACCTCAATAGCATTTGCTGCTTTCTTTCTCCATGATAGGCAGTGACTGTGATGAGATGGAATCTCAGTGTGCTTTACATTTGCTTTTCCTGATGGCTAAGGATGTTGAACATTTTCTAGTGCATTTTTTGGCCATTTTTCTTTTTTGAGAATTACCTGTTTAATTCATAAGTCCAAATCGAATGTTTGTGTTGGGTCTGAAATCGCTGTGCCATTGAGACACCCAGAGTCACCTATGCAAAAGCAAAGGCACTTTATTGTGAGCCTGCGGGCAGGGGTCTGACCCTTTAGAAAATGGCCACCCATAGTGAAGATGGGCAGGCCTTTAAAGCAGGAAAGGGGATTCCAGCTGAGGTTAGATAACCTTCGCACAGATGGCCAATTGTTTACATTCTGGACACACAGGGAGTTTCCACAGATGGTCAACCCTAAGATAAGGTACTTCTGAATTCCTTGTGGTTTATCTCCCTTTAATTTGCTGCCTTTTGGGTGGATTGCTTTTATGGGTTGTTGGTTTTTTGGGTTTTTTTTCCTGGAATCATAGCTTTCCAAGGTCAGCCCCCTGGGTCAGGCTTAAGATGGAGTTTGGAATGTAAAATACAAAATGGGGGGAGCGGGGCAAGTGTAGTCCTCCCAGATATGGGCAACAAGTGCCCTGGACCTGCACAGAAAAGAAAGTGCCACTTAAAAAAAAAAATCTAGCCCAGTGGTGGTACCCTCTGCTGAGCCTGCTGCTCTGGGATGGCAGCAAGACTTCTGGACCCTGTAATCCGCGGGCTGGGGAAAGGGGATTGTGGAATTAAAGGAACAAAAGCGAGAGCGCCATGCCAAACGTCCCCAACATGACCCAGTTAGGGAGCTGGGAGCAGTGGGAAAATAAATTAGAAGTAAATTTTAGAAATAAAAAATGTTATAAAAATCTGAAGCTGTACCGTACTTTCCCTGTGGTTTTCTGCCGTTTTCCTCCCTGCGCTCTCCCTGTCCTCTTCTCTCTGTTTCTCTCTCCCTCTCTCCCCCTCTCCCTGTCCCTCCCTGGTCCTCTCCCTCTTTTCCCCCAGCACGCACGCTCATACGCACGCGCACACTTGCGCTCTCTGCCTCGTTCGCGTTCCCTCTCATTCTTCTTTTGGTATAAATTTTTGAGTTCTCTGTGTATTCTGGATATTCATCCCTTTTCAGAGGATAGCTGGAAAATAAATGCTGCCATTCCACAGGCTGTGTCTTCCTTCTGTTCATTATAAAGCATATTGATGCTTTTTAATTTGGTGCAATATCATTTGTTGAGGCTTATTATTGTTTCCTAAGCTATTGCAGCCTGCAGCTATAGCCCTGTGGCATCCGATCCCGTCAGATCTCGGAAGCTAAGCAGGGTCGGGCCTGGTTAGTACCTGGATGGGAGACGGCCTGGGAACACCAGAAGCTGTAGGCTGGGAGAAGGACCTGGCAATCCCCTCCCAAAAATCAATCTGCCATTGAAAACCCTATGAACGGCAGAGAAGCACTGACTATAGTGTTTCCCCTGTTGGACAGAGGGTCGCTATGAGTCGGATACCGACTCGATGGCACCTAACAACAACAACAACAAGCTATTGCAGTCTATTCAGAAATTTGTTGCCTACGCCTATATCTTGAACTATTTCCTCGATGTTTTTCTATAGTTGTTTGAAAATCAGTTCTCACTTTAAGGTCTTTGACCCATTCTGAATTAATTTTTGTTAAGGGTGAGGGATCAGGATCTAGTTTCCATATGATATGCCAGTAATCATTTTTCTCAGGACCATTTATTGAAGAGGCTTTTTTTTTTTTTAACCACATATGTTTTTGGCACAATCGTGGAGAATTAAATCGCTTTAGCTGTGCAGGTTTATTTCTGGGCACTCTATAATATCCTATGTCTTTTTTTTTTTTTTTGTACAATATCAGCTGTTTGTTCCTGTGATTCTGTAGTATAATTCGAAATCATGTATTTTGATACCTCCTGAATTGCTTTTTGTTCATAACAACTTGAAGTCTTTGGGCAGATTATGTTTCCATATGGAGATTAGCTTTACTTTTCTATTTCTGGAACAAATGTCATTGGAATTGTGATGGGTATTATATTGAATCTGTAAATTGTATTCCGTCATATAGCATTTTTCACAGTATTTTTTCTACTCATCCATGAACATGGGAGGTCTATTTTCTTATGTCTTCAACTTAGTGTCGTATAGGTTTTATTGTAGAGTTTTTTCACCACCTTGTTGTTGTTATGTGCCATCAAGTCAGTATTTGACTCAGAGAACCTATTATAACAGCCAAAACGGTATTGTTAGTACATCTCTGCTATTCATAGGGTTTTCCATAGCAGATTGTTTTTTGTTTGTTTGTTTGTTTGTTTGTTTTGCAGTACTGGGGGTTGAACCCAGGCCTCACGCCTGCATGTTTTGCAAGTGCTGGACCACTGCGCTGCGCCCCCAGCCCATTTTTTTTACTTTTTGAGACAAGGTCTAGATAAATTATGCAGACTGCCTCTGGTCTCGAACTTGCGATCCTCCTGCCTCTGCCTCCTGAGCTGCTGGGATTACAGGTGTGCGCCACCACGCCTGGCCATAGCAGATTGTTTTTTGCGAGTGGTTTGCCAGGTCCTTCTCCCAAACCTACAGAACCTGGTGTTGCCAGTTGGTCTCTCATCCAAGAACTAACCAGGCCTCACTCTGCTTAGCTTCGGAGATACGGCAGGATATGACACCACAGTGCTGCGGGTGCAACCTTCACCACCTTAGTTCGATTTTTTTTTTCTAAGAATAATTAATGTAGCTCTTGTGCATGGGATTGTTTTCCTTATTTCTTTCTTTCTTTCCCTTTTTTTTTTTTTTTTTTTTTTTTTTTAATTTTTGAGACAGGTCTCCCTAACATACACAGACTCCCTCTGGTCTTGAACTTGCCACCCCCTGCCTCCACCTCCCAAGCCATTAGGATTACAGGTGTGCGCCACCGCCCCCAGCTTTTCCCTATTTCTTGTGTAGCATGTTTGGTGGTGGATGCAGAAAATCTACTGATTTTTGTAGAGTCTTTAGGGTCTTTTATGAGGATTGCTATAAGTTGGACCTGACTCAATGGCACCTAACAACAAGTATAGGATTGTATCATGTGCAAACACGGAAAATTTGGGTTCTTTATTTCCTATTCCTCTCTCTTTTATTTTGCTCATTTGCCTTATTACTCTGTGTAACAGTTTAATCCTATATTGAGTAAGAGTGCTAGGGGAGGGACACCCTGATCTCCTTCCTGAATTTAGAGAACAGGTCTTCAGCTTTTCCCTATTTAGTGTAATGTTGACCACAGACTTGCCATTTGCAGCCTTTACATGTTGAGGTAGGATCTTTCTATTTCTACATTGTATGATCTTTTCAATGTGTTGCTGAGTTTAGTTTGCAAGTATTTTGTTGAGGATTTTTGTGTCTGTGTTTTCTTTTCTTTCTTTTTTTACTTGTGCATGTGGTTTTTGTGTCCTTGTCTTGTTGTGATTTGAAGATATTACCTTCAGAGAATTAATTTTTACGACTCCTTCCTTTTCTATTTTATGGGATATTTTGGTGAGCGTTGTTGTTAATTCTTTAAAGTCCTGACATAATTCTCTCATTAATCCATTTGTTCCTGAACTTTTCTTCTTGGGAGTCTATTTATTAGTGATTTAATCTCATTCCTTGGGAGAAGGACCTAGCAGTCCACTCCCAAAACAATCCTGAAACAATCAGCCATTGAAAACCCTAGGGCATGGTAGCACATGCTTGTTATCCCAGCAAATTGGATGCGGAGGCAGGAGGATTGCAAGTTCGAGACCAGAGGCAGTCTGTATAATTTAACAAGACCCTGTCTCAAAGCGCAAAACATGGTCTGGAGGTGCAGCTCAGTGGTCCAGCACCTGCAAAGCATGCAAGCACTAGGCCCTGAGTTCAATCCCCAGTACCCAAAAAAAAAACAAAAAAAAAAAAAACATATGAGGGTCGCTTTGGGAAATGGATCCAGCAACCCACTCCCATAAATCAATCCACTATTGAAAATCCTATGAACAGCAGAGAAGCATGGACAATAGTGTTTCCCGTGTTGTATGTAGGGTTGCTATGAGTCGGATACCAACTCAACGGCACCTCACAACAACACACAGGTCACTATGAGTTCAACTAGACTCTATGGCACCTAACAACAACAATAACAACATTCTCATTACTAATTATACATCTGTTTAGGTTTTATTTATACTCTAGCTTCCATTTTGATAAGGCTTATGCATCTAGAAATTAATCCATTTTTTCTGATTTTTCATTTAGCTAGAATATAGTTTTTTAAGTATTCCCTAATAATCCTCAGATTTCAGCTATATGTGCTCTAATATCCCCCTTTTTAACTCTAAATTTACTCATTTGGGTCTTCTCTGTCTTTTTTCTTTCTTTCTTTTGGCCATATTTTTCAGGGTTTGTCCTCTTGTTTATCTTTTCAAAGAACAAATTCTTTGTTTTATTGATTCTTTGTATTGTACTTTCTATGCTGTTGTTAGGTTCCATTGAGTCAGTGTCCAACTCATAGCGACCCTATGTAAAACAGATGAAACATTATTGTCAGGGTTTCTCTGCTATTCCTAGGGTTTTCAATGGCTGTTTGTTTTCTGGAAATGGGTTGACAAGTCCTTCTCCCAAACCCATAGCACCTGATGTTCCCAGGGGGTCTCCCATCCAAGTACTAACCAGGTCTGACGTGCTTTAGCTACCGAGAGGGGACCTGAAGGGATTGGACGTCACAATGGTAGGACTGCAAGACGTTGTACTTTTAGTCTTTATATCCTTAATTTGGCTGGGATTTAGCTCAGTTGGTAGAGCACTGCGCTGCAGTCTCTGAGGTCCCAAGTTCAATTCCCAGCACCGCAAAAATGGGAGAAGGACCTGGCAATCCACTCCCAAGGCAATCCCGAAACAGTCTGCCATTGAAAACCCTATGAGGGTCGCTATGAGTCAGATGCCGACTCGACGGCACCTAACAACAACAACATCCTTAATTTACACCCTTGATTACATATACTAATTTTGAGTTTGGATTGTTCTTGGGTTTTGTAAGGCTATGCAGTGCCTTATTAGGCTATTTATTTGACATCTCTATTATTTAATGGTGGCACCAGTAGCTATAAACTTTATGGTTAGAACTGACGCTATCCCAAACCCTCTGGTAAGTTGTGCTTTCTTTTCATTTGATTCTGGAGATATCTTATCTCATGGCCTGATTTCTTCAGTGAGACACTGTTCAAAAATGAATTTGTTCAACCTCCATATTTTTGTGAAGTTTCCGTAGTTTATCTTTCTATTGATTTCTAATTTTATTCTATTATGATCTGATAAGACACAGATCATTTTTTTATGTGTTAAGTATTCATGGGCTAAAATTTTATGTATGTTGGAGAAAGTTCTATGGACTGATCACAAGAATATGTATCTCATCATTGTTTGATGGAATATTCTATAGGTATCCTTTAAATCCATTTGATCTATGGTGCAGTTTATACCTGACATTGCTTTCTTGATTTTTTTGTCTGGATGATCTCACAATTGGTGAGAGTGAATATTGAATCCACTCACTATTTCTATCTCAACATATCTATTCCCTTATGTCTGTTAGCATTTCATTTAGAACATAAGGACATTCATTGCATATATATTTAAAATCATGTTTTCTAGGTGGGATCATCTCATTAATGTGTAGGGATCATTTCTTTAGTTTTGTTTTTGTTTTTGTATTTTGTTGCAGTACCAAAGGTCTCAGAGATACTTTGAGAGTGCTCTGCCACTGAGCTTCACTCTTAGTCCCTTTTTTATCTTTTAAATTAAGAAAGGGTCTCCCGAAATGACACAGACTGCCTCTGGCCTCAAACCTGTGATCCTTCCACCTCCACCTCCCAAGTCGCTGGAATTACAGGTGGGCACCACCATGCCCAGCTGTAGTGACCTTCTTTATCTCTTCTGCCTCATTCTGGCATGAAGTGTACCTTGTCACATATAAGTGTAGTTAGTCCTGCTTGCTATCAGCCTCTATTTGCTTGGTATATTATTTTCCATGCTTTCACTCAGTCTGTGTGGATGCCCTTCAAAGTGACGCATGTTTCTTGAAAACTACAAACAGTTGTATCTTCTTTTCTAATCTAATGAGCCAGTCTGTCTTTACATTGGGGAATTGAGACTACATACATTTGCAGTTATTATCAAGAATACTTTATGAATACTTTATTGTTTTTTACTCCTGATTGATTTGAGTACTATTTACTCTTTCTTTCTACATTGACCCAAGGCGTTTGCTGCTTTAATGAGTTGAATATTTTTTAATGTTTCCTAATTCTTCTTGCTCACCTACTCCTCTCATGAAATGCATTTGTTTCTGTGGTGTCATATTGGAGAATTTATTTATTCCTCATTTCTAGGTACAAGTCCTTTAAGTATCTTCTACAATGCCTGTTTATTGGGCCTTCATTTTTCATTTTTACAATGGAAGTTCTTTCCTTCCCCATCAATTTTCAATGATAATTTTGCTGTATATGATGATCTTGGTTGGGAGTTATTTACACTCCAAGCTTGGAAGATATCACTGAATCCTTTCTTCCATCTTACAGCTTCTGCTGAACGGACTGAGATTATTCTGATGAGTTTGACTTTGTAACTAAGTTGGTATATCTATCTTGCAGATGTCAGGATTCTCATATTCTTCTTTTGTTCTGCCATCATGGCATTTCAACTATAATTGAATTGGCAAGTTGTTGTTTGGTCATGTGTACACCAATTGAAACTACTTCTTGTACTTGAATCTTTCCCAAAATTTGGGCATTTTGTGCTATAATTTCATTGAATGAATTTTCTATGGCTTTTGTTCACTTCTCAGCTCCTTCTTCTACACCATAAGTTCTTAGGTTTGGAGTCTTCATTATGTCACAGGATTCTTGAAAGTTGTGATCCTGATGATTTTTTTTTTCCCCAGTACTAGGGGTTGAACCCAGGGCTTCGCGCTTGCATGCTATGCAAGTGCTGCACCACTGAGCTGCACCCCCAGCCCTTTTTTTTTTTTTTTTTTCTTTTTCTTTCCTTTTTGAGGCAGGATCTCGCTAAGTTACACAGACTTCCTCTGGTCTCAAAATTGCGATCCCCCTGGCTCCACCTCCCAAGCCCCTGGGATTACAGGCGTGCGCCACCACGCCCAGCTCTGATGACTTTTTAATGGCCGTTTAAATGTAGTAATTCCTTGTCCTTGTTTTTTATTCCTCATAATCTTTCTTGTGCTGCATGTATTCCATTTGTGATAGTTTCCACTGTATTTTTATTTCATTTATTCAATTTTTCTCTTCTGACCTTTCTATTTTGATGTTTTCTTGGTTTTAAGGATAATAGTTTCCTCGCTGAATTTCTCATCCAGGTCTCAAATTGACTTCCTAACTTCATTGGTGGAGTTGTGGCTCACACACTCATACACTGTTCACTCCAACACACACACAGGATGGACCCACCCATCCCACTGGGGTAAGGTCCTGTCATAATGCTGGGCACTTCCCCCAATGGAGATGACTAGTGTGTTCGCACTCCAACATTCACACACCACGGACCGCCCTTCTCCTGGTGAGGGGGAAATAATTTCCTCTCCTGGTGGGCCCAGTTTCTCACACATTTCTCCAGACCAAGACAACTATTCTGCCAGCAGTAGCTGATGTGGCTCCTCTTCCATTCTTGCTGGATGGGTCCTGCCACGTGGGAACCTGAACTTACTTCCCCTGTAGCATGCTGTCCTTGGAAATCATCCTGAAGCCTCACTGGTTTCATTGATGCTGTCAGGGACAGGTGTGCAGGATCGTAGGAGAGCCAGTTCCCTCTTTGGGGTCATAAGCCTTACCTGGTGGCACCTGACATCTCAGGTCTCCCACTGGCCCAAGGACCCCAGGCCTATCAGCAAAGCAGACAATGAACTTTTCACTTCCTGATCCCCATATGGGCCACCAACTATGTAGAAGGATCAGGAGATACCAGAGCCTAGCAGGAGAGGTGTTGTTGTTGTTGTTGTTGTTGTTGTTGTTGTTGTTGTTGTTCAGTACTTGACTCACTGGAATCACTTCCCAAGACTGAACCTCAAACAATGGGGGCTTGGCCCTCTTATGGGGTATCTGAGGGAGGTGCATTTACAAAAGTAAAAATGGCATGAAAACAAAGAAAAGGAATGGTGCAAAAATTGACCTGCACAGTTACAGGGGAGATGAGCAGATGGATGTACCTTCCTTAGAATAGGGTTCAAAGAAATGGTCGTTACATGTGATACCCAGTCTTATCAGGCTGAGACAACTCCATTACTCATTATGCACAAACAGAACCTGCAAGGTTATTTACATGAAACCAGAATGATTTAGACAAACACCACTTATAACAAGTTAAGTAATAGATAAATCTCAGGGAACAGGCAATACAAAGGAAATAAGGAGTCTGAGCAAGCGAAGCAGGGGGGCTCTTTAGGATCCTGTTTCAAAAAAGGGAAGGTAATGGAGGGAGTATATATGAAGTTCAATATACATCTATGAAAATGTCATAATGAAATCTATTATTTTATATAATGAATATACACTACAAATAAAACAGGAAACCCACTTTTTGTACAATTAATATACACTAACAAATATTTTTACAAAAAGAAGTAGCTGGCTGTGGTGGGCAGTCAAGGACCATCAGAAGCCAGAATCCTCAGCCCTTCTCCTGCCCAGTCATCACTGCTTAGCTTCAGAGAACAGCAGAGAAAGGCACATTTTGGTTGGCACAGACTCGACTATCTGAAAACCTAAGCTGGTGCTCCAAGACACCTCTACACCTCTCCAGGGGTCAATAAGGCTGACCACTGCAGCCCTAGCCCCAGGACCTCAGAGATGTCACTGGCCTCTGGACCCTTCTATACTATAGACTGACCATCTAGACTGGACATGGACTGGACCTCATGATGACCATTTTGGCCATCAAGGTACAGAAGACTTGGAATATCCCTGGGAGACCTTGTCCCCATATCATTGCAATGAAATAAGCATGAAATATACAGAATATCTAGGAGAATTTTATATATATATATATATATATATATATTTTTGAACCCAGGGCCTTGCAATTTCATGCTCTGCAAGTGCTGGACCACTGAGTTGCACCCCCATCCCACTTTTTTACTTTATTTTTTGTTGGGGATTTTAAAAATGTACCCCATAGCTTGGGCTGGGATTTAGCTCAGTGGGTAGAGCGCTGCACTGCAGTCTCTGAGGCCCCGAGTTCAATTCCCAGCACTGCAAAAATGGGAGAAGGGCCTGGCAATCCACTCCCAAGGCAATCCGGAAGCATTCAGCCATTGAAAACCTTATGAGGGTCGCTATGAGTCGAATACCGACTCGACGGCACCTAACAACAACAACAACACCCCATAGCTAGGGTCCCTCATGTTAGCCTGAGGGGCTGACCCCTAGTTGACCCCAGGGCTACATCTTACTCACTCACCTACCCCTCCCATCGAGTGAGTAAAGATGGCATCTGACCAGCCTGGCCTGCCCCAACTACCTTAATCCTGATTAGCTATCCTTGGCATTTTCATTAGATAACTGTTCCTACCTGGCAGGTATGTCAGTTTACCTGCTACACCTGTCAGGTGTGTGCCCTGATTGCTAACCCCAAGTCACGCCCCCTCCAGGACCTTATATAAGCAGGGCTTCCGGACCCCCTTCACCCCTACCATTTCTGACCGTCCCTCAACTGCTACCTGGACCCCATCACCTCGACAAGCACTCCCTACTCCAGCGGGCCCTTCAAGCAAGCCAATGAGGTCAAAACCAGGGGCCCTAAAGCGCCAAAGGCTACAATCAAGCCACGAAGAGCCTCCCAATTCCTCCCATCCCTGGGAAGGAGGGAGGCAGAGAAGGCGAGCTGCGAGACTCAAGACCAACTGACTTCCAGCCCAGCAGAACACTGGCTGCTGTAGCTGTGCCTTTAAGGCTGAGCTCTTCCAGCGCTCAGCCTGCAGCACTTATACCATTTGCTTAGGGGTTGCTTGTTTGTTGCACCCCACCTGGGAAGTAACCCAATAAACCTTCCTTTCCTGTTTTCCCTGTTGAAGATCTCCCAGGGTCCTTCATTGGCGCCACCGGCCATTACACTACCTGGTTCAGTGGGTCCCTGATACCCACGTGGTGTCTGGGCAAGGCTCTGACCTCTGCCAGGCCTGGCCAAACCCCGACATCTCACTAAGTTACACAGACTGCTCTGGTCTTGAAATTGCGATCCTCCTGTCTCCACCTCCCAAGCCACTGGGATTACAGGTGTGTGCCACCATGACTGGCTCAATTATATTTTTAATGCAACTATCAACATTAACTCTTGGAGGAAGGAGGAAAGGGGGACAATAGGAACTTCCTGGGAATCCCACAAACATTTCCTCTGAAGTGAAAATCAGTAGTCCCTCCTGGCCTGGCTACACATCATTAGAAGGTAGATTAGAGATAAAGGTTTGGATGGTGGGGGAGGACTTAGCAGTGGTGTACCTGCCCTCAGGATTCTTGGAAAGCACATTTGTTCCTGTAAGTGACCCAAGTTTTGGGAGGGAGAGACTTGTTTCTATAAGCAATATTGCTGGGAGGGAAAATGCATAGAGCTGTGTGAAAAGGCTCTATGTGAGATGCCCACATTCATAAGAAACCCCAAGATTATGGTTCACCAAGTAGATGGGACCCAAACACCTTCATGCAACAGCATAACCCAGACCAGCTCAGTCCTGTCTCTTCTTCCTGTCCTTCCTCGACTTACACTCCCAGAGCTGCTGGTGCCCCATGAAGGATCCAGTCCATCTAGAACCGGTATTCTTGATAATTCTTAATATCCCCCAGTGCTACTGGAAGAGTGGGTCCAGCAGGCTGGCAGTAGCAAAACCTCTGTGCTTTTGTGATAGCATATAAATGAATTTATACCCAACAAAGAAGTTTTAGTAGAAAATGTAAAAAAAAAAAAAAAAAGTTTATAGAGATAGTACATCTTTAAGAAGTTATCATGGGCAACAGAGAACTATTGCTCCTCCTCCAACTGCTCAGCACTAAAGACACATTTTTTATACTAAAGTTTGAGTCATCAGGAGAGAAAAGAAACACTTCACACATGGATCTATATCTAGAATGGGATAATAGGTTCCATGGTGCAAAATGGCTGCTGCCAGATTGTCTTGGTTTGGGGGTTGTGTGTTGCTCTGATGCTGAAAGCTAACTTACAGGTATCTCAGACACCAGCAGGGCCACCTCTAGATTCTCTAGAGGGCAAAGAATTTAGAAAGAACAAAGAAATTTTACAAGTTCGGGCATGTCCACACACAAGGAGGGAAACAAGGAAGTTCGAAGGAAACAGAGAGCATCTAGCAAATGAGATATGGGAAGGGTTTAAAGTAAGATAATTTTTGTGCCTGCAGCAGTACCACTGTGACATCCATCCTGTCAGATCTCGAAAGTTAAGCTGGGTCTGGCCTGGTTAGTTCTTGGATGGGAGACTGTAGGAGAAGATGTAGGGGAACCCTATAGTGTGCCCCAAGGCAGGGCCTGTCCCATCTCCCTGGAGGGCTAATATCTATCCTCCAGGGAATAAGGGCCTCAGGAGGTAAAAGAGAGTATCACCAAGAAAAACCCTGCCTAGCCCTCGTGGGGGGCTGACTTCTATCTTCCAGGCCAGTAACATTTAGCTTGCATCCTCATCCTTTTCCCTCATTACACCCCATGGGGCAAGATGGCAACAGGTCACCTTTGCCCCACATTCAGTCCATTGGCTCATATCCCTTCCATGAGTAGCCCAAGATGGCCCCCAAACAGCCCAGCTCGTGTTGCCTCCTTCAATCTGATTGCCTACCTGGGGCCCCTGATTGGTCAACATAGGAATGATCCTGATTGGCCTGGCCCACTCCCTACCCGCCTATCAAAGTTCCAAAATCTCAAATGCCATTTGCATGACAGTGCCCCAGACAAGACCCCTGCCCTGATTGAATACTCCCTAGCCAGCCCCCACAAGGGTATTTAAACAGGCCTTTGACCACCCCAGCATCCTTTCATCACCACCCCTGTGCACTCCACCTGTCACCTGTCACCCAGACCCTGTCAACTTGGATCATGGCTCCCTACTCCAGACCTCCAACCAACTGGACCTCCTTTCAAGATGCCGTGTCAAGCCCAGGGGCCCCAAAGAGCCCAAGGTGTCCATCAAGACAAGAAATGCCAGCTAACTCCACACCCCCCCCCATGACTGGGGAGGAGGAGGGTAGAGAAGGCGAACTGTGAGAGTAAAGGTGAGTGCAGACCATTGACATCCAGGACCTCTCCAGCCTTGTTCCCGCCCTTGTTTTCAGGAGTTTAATAAAACCTCATTTCTTTTATAATAAGAAGGCTCCCGAGGTCCTCGGCGCCATCAACCAGCTCTCACTTTTGCCCCAAGAGTCCCGGGATTCACCTAGTGTTGAGGCCAGGTTCCAAACCATTGCCATACCAGAGCTTAACCCCAACAGTAGACCGCCTGGAAACACCAGATGCCTGAAGCTTGGGAGAAGGGCCCCAGGAGCCCACTCCCAATAAATAATCAGCCATTGAAAATGCTATGACCAGCAGAGAAACACTGACATTAGTGTTTCACTTGTTACACACAGGGTTGTTATGAGTCAGACACCAACCCAACAGTACCTAACAAGAATTTTGCATGATAGTTTATAAGAAAAGATTGCTGCTATCTGCCTCCTCTGCAACCATGGCACCTGCAAAAAGGCTTGTCCTGAATGGGATCGAAAAAAAGCAGATCCTGAAGTTCACCCTTGACTGCAACCACCCTGTAGAACACAGAACCCTGGATATCAAGAAGTTTCTCCAAGAAAGAATGAAAGTGATTGGAAAGCCAGGGATCCTGGTGGAAGGGTTGCAACCTTCAAAAGCAGCAAGCACAAAACCACGGTAACTTCTGAGGTGACTTTTCTCAAAGGGTATTGTAAAGATCTCACCAAAAAATGTTTGAAGAAGAATAATCTGATTGGTTATGAGTAGTTGCTAACAGTAAAGGTATGAATTATTTTACTTCCAGATTAAGCAGGATGAAGAAGAGGAGGAAGATGATGAAGACTCATTTATCTGCAATATTTTGTGTGGGTTCTTGAATAAAACTTGGAAACCAAGACGGTGGTTTATCCTTGAATCACTGCAGTGTGAATTGAACAGAAAATTGGAAATTATAGCAAATGGGCTTCTCTTAGTCAATCAATAATTTTTATTTAGGCATTTTTCTTTTCTGCTTGAAAATTTCAGTTCTCAGTAGTAATACCAAAATAGAAGGCAAAGCTACTTTAAGGGAACTGAAAACCATCCAACATTGAGCAAGTAGAAAAGGCAGCAGAGGTATAAGCTTCCATAGTCTGCATTTTACTTCAAAACGTGGGACAGTTAGTTTTATCTGTTATTCTACTCAACGGAAGACAACATGGTCTTTGTGCTTTCTGTGATGCTCCTGTGAGAACATGATGGTATCAATAAAATGTGGGCTTCCTGGGGATTCTTCTTCATTTTTTAAGTTATAAGTTACACTTGATGCTTAGCAATGTATGTTAATGATTTTTCTACCTGCAGAAGGAAAATGTGATCCTTTGACATTGCTATATATTCTATGCTTCTTTAGAAGAGTCTGGAAAGCCATTATAAAAGTCTTAGGTTTTGAATTAAGCAAATGTGTACAAAAATGCATCTGTACATAATCATTTCTTCTACAATTCTATGCCACAAACTGTCACTCTGTTCTCCAACAGGGGGAGCCAGAGACAATAGCAGAGCTTGCAGCTGTGCTGGTGGTGTGAACAAAGGGAGTCCCTTACTAAGGGCTTGGAGGCTAACACGAAGCAAGGCACGAGACGTGATTGAGACATGCTTCATGCCAATGACTTGGGTGTTTCCAGCAAACCGATGCCCCGGGTCACTTAAGGCCACCATGGGACGTGACGTCTTACAAACATCATGACTGGGGCTGTTGCTCAGTGATGGAGCACTTGCCTAATGTGTCTGCAGCCCTGGTTTCATCACCAGCACCCTCAAAAAAAAAAAAGAAGAAAAGCCCCTCAAATAGAAGTTGCCTGCAGGGTGCTGGGACAGAGCACAAGGGCTTTTCTTGGGATTTTGTGTCAGTGTGTCCAGAAGCTCAACACTGACAGCCAGGAAGGGTCTGAAAGGCTGGAATGATGTCCTTGGGAAGAATGATTTTGAAAGAGCCCCTAATGCCTTAGGGTGCCACCTGAAATCCAAATGAGTCTGCAGAAACATCTGCCTTATTTTATAATTACATTGTAAAATTCATGTTTTTAAAGATCTTGCCCATAGCTGATTTCCACACCCAAAATTCTTGCATTCCATGAGATGCAGAGCTGGAAATTAAATGTTCACATCCAACTTTGGCTCCAATTTAACACTTGCTGCTTCCTGGATGAATTTAACATGCAGAGGCTTTGCAATTCCACTTTGGCAAACGCTCCAACATTTTCTATTTTTATGAAAATTTCTTCAAGCAGAACTATATGTATATTTCTCCTCTGCCTTCACACATCACAGAATTTCTTTCAAATGTAACAGATATCAGTTGTTCTTTGGCTATAGCCCTTACCACGATCTTTCACTTTATAAATTTATGATTTGGGTTTGTAAATCTAGTTTGTTTCACTGATGTTCCCATGTGGTATTTTTCAGTTTGGCTGTTAAAAATATTAACCCTGGGATTAAGTCAGCATATAAATTCTTTTTACTGATCCCAGATTAAAAACCTTGTATAATATTGAAACCCATTGGTTTTTCTATGCCTTTCTGAACATCTATAATTGAGTTTTGATAATGTTATATTAAAATGGCTATTACTTGGCTAATAAAAATTGTTTTAACAGTACTGATGGTTGAACCCAAGGCCTCGCACTTGCATGCTCTGCAAGTGCTGGGCCACTGAGCAGCACCCTCGGCCCATTTTTTTACTTTTTGAGATAGGTTCTCGCTAAATTAAGCAGACTGACTCTGGTCTTGAACTTGCAATCCTCCTGCCTCTGCCTCCCAAGCAGCTGGGATTACACGCATGTGCCACCGCACCCAGCAAAAAGATTTTTTATATTTTCACAATTTTTCTTTTTATTTATTTTCTTCTGCAAACACTTCTAAAAGAAAATGATTCTGTTGCTCCTCTGTATAAAAGGAGATTTTCCTGATGTGGAAGTACCTTAGTTAACACTAAATGTTTTTGTCTTCAGTTTAACCCTCTAAAACAGGGAATCATACAACAACCTACTAATATTAAGGCTCAGAATACCATGATCAAAGGACGAAAATTGGGGATATAAATCCCTTCCATCTTCCAAAGCAATGTTTCATTAGACTAGAAAATGGGTCATCTATTCCAGTCTTAGACTAATTCATTTGGGAGAGTGGTTAAATCGTGTAAAGCATTAGTAATTGTACCATTAGTGGCAGTTTTATTGGGGGTAGAGGTATAGTACTGAGTGCCCAGCAGTACACAAAATCCATCTTTTTCTACTAACATCATATCTAAGGCTAATCTATTTCTCATGTTGTTCAACATCTTATTGTTCCATGCTGTCCAGTCGAGTCCAACTCACAGTGAGCCTCATAAAGTTTTCAATGGCTGATTTATTCAGGATTGATTTGGAAATGGTTTGCCACATCCTTTTCACAAATTTGCAGTGCTGGGGATTGAACCTCGGTCCTCACAGTGCAGAGCAGCTCTCTACCAAGTGAGCTAAAACCAAGCCCTGATATTTGACTTGTTAGGTGCCATCAAACCAATGCATAGCAACACTTACAGGGTTTTCAATGCTGATTGTTTCCAGATAGCCTTAGGAGTGGAATTCCCATGTCCTTCTCCCATTTTTGCACTGCTGGGAACCAAACTCTGGACTTCAGAGCCTGCAGAGTAGCACTCTGCCAACTCAGCTAAATCCCAGCCTATGTTATTTGACTTTTAATTTTTCAGATATACATATAACGATATCATGAGTATAAATTATGCCTCTGTGGGTTGTTATATATAATTAATCCTTTTTTTTGTAATTAACAAGGGACCACCAAAAAAGTCTGATTCAAAACCTCCTGCAATTTGGTTTCTTGTTTTAAATTCACCGGGTACTCCCCAGGAAAATCCAGTATTGTCAATATAGATACTGAGATCAAGTGAGGTTCTTGAAGCTTTTAGTTCTCTTTTCCTTGATAACTGTTGGTGGAGGGAGTTGATGAAATACTAGAAAGAGACAGCCAAATGCATTAAAGCACAAGAGCAACTCCAGATTTCAAGAAGAGTGTCTAAGAGTTGTTTTCCACAGTATCACCAGATATCAGTTCTCGGGATGGTCAGGGTAGATGGATTTTGGACCTTCTTGTATGTCAGAGTGTTTTCATACACTGTCAAAGTTGTAACAGACATCAAATCCCCCTTTGTCATGTGAGACACAAAGTAAAATTGATGTCTGAGGCCAGTGGCCGGATAGTCCTAGGGGCTGACCAAAGGGCTGTAGTTTCCAGACATTAGTGATGAGTGTTCTGGTAGTGTCGTTGCTGCAAGCATTGGGATCCTGGAAGAGAGCTGTCACACAGTTCATGCCCTTGACATCTGAAGTCCAAGCAAGCAAGAGAGGTAGGATCAGGGCTTCAGGTCTCCCAGCAGCACAAACAAAAGTCGCTCTTATTTAATGAGTAGGCACAAGAGTTGATCCATTCGGTCCAGGCATTTTCATCGTTGTGTCCAAATTCTATTGCTACAGCTTGTTTCAAATCCTTAATCTCTATAATCATACTCCTTGAAAGGTCATTTGTAGGTTTATGGGTAGAAGTAGTCAGGGTCGAAGTTAACAGTCATTTAGATGGTAAGTATAGCTTGAAATGGGGTCCAAAAGTGCAAGTCTGAAAAAACCCAAGGAGTCTGTTTGTGCAACATTGGCCCCTAGCCCGTAATACCAAAGGATGACCTAGGGACACACATCAATGCCCTTAACAGGAACACTGACAGTAATAATTACAAGTTTACATTGTTTGTCCTCGAAATGGGTGGGGATTTCCCTTACCATAGGTTTTTCTTTTAATTGTCTGTCTTTCTGTGGGGGTAAGCCGACCATGCCTAATATTGGCCAAACATCCCCCTGCTTTTCACTGGGACCATTACAGTTCTTTATTCCCCCACAGAAACTATAGATCCCCAGAGGGATGTGGGCAGAAGTCCTTCTCTGCCACTGAGATGCATCTCTGGCTTTCTAAATTTCTATTTCTATAAAAATTTCTTGAAGCAGAACTATATGTATATTTCTCCCCTGCCCTCACACATCGCAGAATTTCTTTCAAATGTAACAGATACCAGTTGTTCTTTGGCTATAGCCCTTACCACGATCTTTCACTTTCACAACATATTACTTGGCATGCACTAAAGCTCAAGGGCTGAAGAAAGATGAACTGATAACACTGACACAAAATAGGCTGAGGTGTTGTTGTTGTTGTTGTTGTTAGGTGCCATCGAGTCGGTATCCGATTCATAGTGACCCTCATAGGGTTTTCAATGGCTGACTGTTTCGGAATTGCCTTAGGAGTGGATTGCCAGGTCCTTCTCCCATTTTTGCGGCACTGAGACTTGAACTCGTGACCTCAGAGACTGCAGCGCAGTGTTCTACCCAACCGAGCTAAATCTCAGCCCAGGCTGAGGTATTAGGGAGGGGAAATGAGAAAACACATCATCCATTTCTCTTAGGAGCACAAAGAAGGGTCCGTCCCATGCAGGCTCAAGTTCTTCCTCCTTCCAGCTCTGGATCAGGACATAGTAACAGGGTCAGTGCAGATGTACTGAAAACTTGAGGGGAAACACTATGTCAGAAGAACTGGTTTTCTGAGAGAGACCACAATACACAACAGGACAAGTATGTACTGTCTAAGAAATTGGTCTTTGATGTCACAGGTAGGAATAGCTCAAGAGGCATTTAGATAAGGAAATCTGCAGAAAAATCCATGAAGAAAGAGACTCATGTCTCTCAGGGGAGCTGTACAAACTCTCCGCAAAGCAACTAGGAGCCATTTAGTCCAGGGTAACCTGGTCTCTAAGAGTCATGTAGTCAGGTGACGCTTGAGAGTGTGCTTCATCCTTTCTACACTCCCACAAGGGGGATGCCAAGGAGTGTGGTAT
This sequence comes from Pedetes capensis, assembly GCA_007922755.1. Classification (NCBI taxonomy): domain Eukaryota; kingdom Metazoa; phylum Chordata; class Mammalia; order Rodentia; family Pedetidae; genus Pedetes; species Pedetes capensis. Next base: position 9,393 of record VMDO01019317.1, on the reverse strand, counting down.
TCCCATTTAACTCCAGAAACGTGGAATACTCCTTAACACTATTGGCTGTACAATGGCTTCTATTATGCAAACAATGGGACCCTCTTGGGAATCCCACAATCATCTTCTACGTGGTACAAATCAGTAGCCCCTCCTGACCTGACTACACATGATGGGAGGGTACATAAGAGAGAAAGGATTGGTTGATGGGGGAGCCCTCAACACCAATGAAACTGCCTTTAGACTCCTTAGAAGTCACACTTGTTGTGGTAAATGACCCAAGTTTGGATAGGAAGAGTCTGGCTCCCTTAGGAAACCCCACTGCTGAAGTCTGAGCCTTCAGGAGAGGAAAGAAACACTTCACACTTGGATCTATATCTAGAATGGGTTAATAGACTGCCCCACAGTGTCCCACATTTCTTGTCAGTTTATGCTGTGGGTGCCTACATGTTACTGGGATACTGAAAGCTATGCCACAGGTATCTCAGACCCAAGCAGAGCCATCCATGGTGGGCAGGGTTCAGGAGAGATTCCAGAATCACACAGACTAAGGAGATAGACATGCCAGCCCGCTCCCAAAACAAAGAGCCTCATTGCTAGGGTCAAAGTTTCTCAAGGTATTCTGTGACAGGATGGTCAAGATGGCAATCATCACATCCAGCCCATGTCCAAGCAAAAGAACCATGTGCATAACAGGATGCAAGGGGTGGAAAAGACAGGCCCTGAACCCAGTATAACTGTTTGGTTCTGCCTGGAAAAAAAGGGGGCACTACTCTGGGAGTGGGGCTGGGATTTAGCTCAATTGGTAGAGTGCCACTCTGCAGTCTCTGAGGTCCCGAGTTCGATTCCCAGCACCGCAAAAATGGGAGGACATGGCAACCCACTCCCTAGGCAATCTGAAAACAATCTGCCATTGAAAGCCCTGCAAGGGTCGCTATGAGTCGGACACAACTCGACGGCACCTAACAACAACAAAAAATCTGGGAGTGGCAGTCAGTGAGGACATTGTGCCTCTGTTACTATGGACTCAACTCAATGCCTTGCACATGCTGAGCATGAGCTCCATCACTGACCTATACCCACAGTTCCTCCTGGGACATTTTCCTCTTCCTTTGAGGGCCATCCCTGATGGCATGACTGTGTGTGAGCACAGATGTTTCTCGTTCATCTGCCCCTTTCCTATGGTCTTGCTTCTCACTCTACTTGGCAAAGCACTGAGATGTACTTTCAAAGCACTGACCAAACCCAGGGGCATCAACCTGACACCTCAATGCACGCTGCTTCTTCCAGGCCTGAGTACACACAGAGACTGCATGGTGGGGTGCAGATGCTACAGGACCTTCTATAATTTAAATTTAAATACCTGTTGTAAAGATGATCGTGGGGAATCCTCGCAGGGAGGGGTCTTGGGGGGATGATGGTCCAGGTCAGATAAGTGCCTACTACAACTACTTGGGATGGACAGAAGAGCACACTCTTCACCTTCCAGTGCCCAGGCCACACCAATAGACCCAAACAAAGGTAAGATGGCACTGACTTCCTGTGCCATACCCTTCGGTCTTCCCGCACTGATGTGACCACCTCGCACCCCCTCCCATAGTCTGCAATATCATTGGCTCCCTCTGTTCATGGGGTTTACTGCTTTTAAAGGCCTGCTTCACAGAAATAAACTTGAGTTGATGCTCACCATCCTCTTGAAGTCGTTCTCTCCACTGCACTCACCATCCTTATACCTTTTTTTTTTTTTTTTGTAGTACTGGGGTTGACCCCAGGGCCTCACGCTTGCATGCTCTGCAAGTGTTGGACCACTGAGCTGTACCCTCAGCCCACTTTTTTCCTTTCTTGAGACAGGGTCTCGCTAAGTTACACAGACCGCCTCTGGTCTCAAACTTGCGATTCTCCTGCCTCTGCCTCCCGAGCCGATGGGATTAAAGGAGTGCACCACCGTGCCAGGCCCCTTACACCTTCTTAAACCCCAGGTTGTGGTGAAACCTCAGATGGCCCCGACACCACAAGAATTGAGAGCGTTTTCTGCGAAGCCCACTTTCACAAATACATAATGTACATTCTAAGGACACACATGTAGGAAGGGCTTCTAAGACTACTTGATAAACAAATGATTCAGAATGTTACTGTAATAACCAGTGTGGTAGTGCAAATGCATATTCCTAGTAGTCATAGGGCTGAGGCAGTAGGATCTCCACTTTGAGATAAACCTGGTATTAGAGAACATGTTTTAGGCCAGCCTGAACTACAAAGCAAGATCCTGTCACAAAAAGACCAGGAAACTAATACTCATCACCATATTACCATTCCCAGTTGTACTTACTCCAATAAAAAGCAATACGTGCTTGCAGTCTAGAAGCCCCAGGATCCATCATACAGCCTGGGTGTGTAGGAAGCTGCACCCTCTTGGTTTATGAAAGTACAATCTATGATCTCCACACAGTGATGAAACTGTGTAACGTGTATCTCACACATGACCCAGAAACCACTCTGACTCTTTTTAGTGATCCTTGGGGGTTGAACCCAGGGTCTCACACATTCTCCACAAGAACTCTACCAGTCATGCCCCAGACCAATTTTTACTTTTTATTTTGAGACAGGGTCTTGTTAAGTTATGCAGGCTGTCTCTGGCCTCAACCTTGCAAACCTGCTTCATTCTTCCACAGCACTGAGAGTTCAGGCATAGCCCACCACAAATAGCACTTATGTCCTTTATTAAGGAAGACTATACTTGCAGAACTCTCACAGTAGTGTTTCCTTGCAAAACAAATGGCATTCAGAGCATAGGAATCTTTTTTAAATATGACTGACTGATTTATACAAAACAACATTCACAACATTTATAACATTTCATTCATTTTCTGAAATTATGACCATCATGACATAAAAAGATCATGTGTTTGGCACAGTGGTGGGTAGTCCTTCATTCTATTTTACATATGGTCACTATGAATCGTACTTCACGTACTTGCACCTAGCAACAACATAGAAAACAGCCATCATGATATCAGTATCATGATATCCGTAGGATTTCCACCCAAAAGGAATTCCCACATACTCTTAAAGTAAAACTCAAAACTTTTCCTTAATTTTCAAAACTACACTTTTGATCCACTGTTCTTAGATTTATAAGCTCTACCTCCAGTGTACATTATCATGTCTTACAATGGATGTGGGAGAAATGAAGGTTTCCCACTTTCCTTTTGTCATATGGTTTTTCTCCAGAGTAAGTCCTTCTAAGTCTTCTACTAAACATTTATGGCACTGCAGTGAGTTCGTACATGCATAGGAATGAAGATCTACCTGCCACAGCCATTTCTAACCGTATTGTCTGACAAGGTCTGGATATGGGGAAGAGGGGTTCAAGGAACTCATCTTCCAAGAAACGGATAGCAATGGAGAAAAGGAAAATGTGCTTTTTGCTTTCTAGGAATAAGACTACTGCTTCTAATTATTATGATTACTTTATATTCAGGACTAATACTCATAACTAATATTGTATTAAACTCTAATGAAACAAATGCTGAAAGAATGACACAATGAGGGAATTTGTAAATGAATTAGAAATAATGACTTCCAATTGTAAAGGTTATGTGGACAATATTCTAGTTAAAGCTGATCAGCATCTTCCACCCTGGAACTCAAACATTAAGTGATTTATGCTTCAGCTGCAGCAGGCTGAGTTGTTCACCCCTAATTGGATTGAAGTGGCCCAATTTATGGTAGCTAAGGTTTACAAAGAAAGTATACAGCAATTAAAAGAAGACACAGGCCTGTTCCCTCAGTACAAAAGTCTCCTTGACAATTTATGGCTCCCAGCTGGGGAAAAGAGTAAATACACAACATGGAGAGGTGCTTAGCTATCTAAAGGCAGACCTTGGTCCCCAGCTATAGAAAAAAAGGAAAGGCTGATGTTTTGGTCTGCCTGATATATAATGAGCAAGGGACTAAAGTGATAAATAAGGATAGAGTTCAAACACCCTATTATAGCTTATCATTTATAGAAGCCTGAGAAGAGATGGACCTTCCAGGTGTTTCTTATCTAACAATAATAAAGTTTATGCTTTGAACTATAGGTTGCTATGATTAACAAGTACATGTGAAACTTTTTTTTCATGAATAACTGCATGTGCTATTCTTACTGCTTGCATGACCTAAGCCTAAAAAGATTGTATAAAACATTGAGCTGTTTGAACGATAAACAGAACAGATTCACATAGCCTCCAAGCTACTGTGTTTGTTACCCATCTCCGACTCCTCAACCCGACTTCGGGAAACCCTGGATCCTAGGCTGCAGCTGGACTGCAGCATCTACCTGGATTTGTAATCAGATTATAATGCCTGTCTCTGCCCTGCATCTTTGAATGAGTTAGAAGAGAAGAAGAAGAGAGTTAGAAGTTTTATTTAACACTTTACTTCACAGGGTTTTCTTCCATGAGATCGTTCATGTACTTGAAGAGAACGGAGAACTCTGAAGGCTTTATCACACTGCTTACATTCATGTTTTTTTCTCCAGTGTGAATTCTTTCATGCTCTCACAGAGATTTGTAATATCTGAAGGCTTTATCACATGGCTTGCATTTATAGGGTTTTCCTCCAGCATGTATTCTTTCATGTTCTTGAAAGGAAAAAGCAGTTGTGAGAGTTGTACCACATTGTTTACATTCATAGGGATTTTCTCCAGTGTCAGACCTTTCATAATATCAAAGTTAGCTTAAACATGCGAAGGCTTTGTCCCATTGTTTACATTCATAGCGTTTTTATCTAGTGTGAGACCTTTCATGAACTCAAAGGTGGCTCAACCATCCAAACGCTTCGCCACATGGCTTACATTAATATGAAGTTCAAGGGATCTCAACTCTCCAAAGGCTTTGCCACATTGTTCACATTCGTATGTTTTCTCCAGTTTGAGACCTTTCATGAACTTGAAGGGAGCGTAACCGTCTGAAGGCTTTTCCACATTGTTTACATTCATAGGGTTTTTCTCCAGTGTGAGACCTTGCATGAACTCAAAGGTAGCTCAAACATTCAAAGGTTTTTTCACACTGTTTACATTCATAGGATTTTTCACCAGTATGTAGTCTTTCATGGTCTCGGAGGGAAAAGTCAGTTGTGACAGTTTTACCACATTGTCTACATTCATAGGGTTTTTCTCCAGTATGAGTCCTTTCATGAACTCATAGGCAGCTCAACCATCTGAAGACTTTCCCACATTGCTTACATCCATAGGGTTTTTCTCCAGTATGAGACCTTTCAAGATCACAAAGGCAGCTCAACTGTGCAAAGGCTTTACCATATTGTTTACATTCATATGGTTTTTCTCCACTGTGAGACCTTTCATGAAGTCCAAGGGAGCTCAACTGTCCAAAGGCTTTGCCACGTTGTTCACATTCGTACTTTTTTTCTCCAGTGTGAGACCTTTCATGAACTTGAAGGGAGCTCAACTGCCAGAAGGCCTTTCCACACTGTTTACATTCATAAGGTTTTTCTCCAGTGGGAGACCTTTCATGAACTCTAAAGTATCTCAAGTATTCGAACACTTTGTCACATTCTTTACATGCATAGGGTTTTTCTCCAGTATGTATTCTTCCATGTTGTCTAAGGGAAAAGGCAGTTGTGACATATTTGCCACATTCTTTACATTCATACGGTTTCTCTCCAGTGTGAGATCTTTCATGAAGTTGAAGGTGGCTCAAACACCCAAAGGCTTTGCCACATTTTTTACATTTATATGGTGTTTCTCCACTATGAGACCTTTCATGAACTCAAAGGGAGCTCAACTGTGTGAAGGCTTTGTCACATTGTTCACATTTGTATGGTTTTTCTGCAATGTGAGACCTTTCATGAATTCTCAGGGAGCTCAAGTGTCTGAAGGCTTTGCCACATTGTTCACATTCATATGGTGTTTCTCCAGTGTGAGACCTTTCATGAACTCGAAGGGAGCTCAAATGTCTGAAGGCTTTTCCACACCGTTTACATTCATAGGGTTTTTCTCCACTGTGAGTCCTTTCATGAACTCGAAGGTAGCTCAAACATGTGAAGGCCTTGTCACATTGTTTACATTCATAGGGTTTTTCTCCAGTGTGAGACCTTTCATGAACTCGAAGGGAGCTCAAATGTCTGAAGGCTTTCCCACAATGTTTACATTCACATGGTTTTTCTCCAGTATGAGACCTTTCATGAACTCGTAGGGAGCTCAAACATGTGAAAGTCTTATCACATTGTTTACATTCGTAGGATTTTTCTCCACTATATATTCCTGCATGTCCTCTAAGGGAAAAGGCAGTTGTGACACTTTTACCACATTCTTTAGATTCATAGGGTTTTTCTCCAGTGTGACATCTTTCATGAACTCGAAGGTAGCTCAAACAAGTGAAGGCTTTGTCACATTGTTTACATTCATAGGGTTTTTCTCCAGTGTGAAATCTTTCATGAACTTGAAGATGGCTCAGTTGTGCGAAGGATCTGCCACATTGTTTACATTCATACGGTTTTTCTCCACTGTGACACCTTTCATGAAGTCGAAGGGAGCTCAACTCTCCAAAGGCTTTGCCACATAGTTTACATTGATAGGATTTTTCTCCAGTGTGAGACCTTTCATGAACTTGAAGGTGGCTCAACCGTCTGAAGGCTTTTCCACACTGTTTACATTCATAGGGTTTTTCTCCAGTATGACACCTTTCATGAACTCGAAGGTGACTCGACCGTCTGTAGGTTTTCCCACATTGTTTACATTCATATGGTTTTTCTCCAGTATGAGACCTTTCATGAACTCGAAGGTGGCTCAACCGTCTGTAGCTTTTCCCACACTGTTTACATTCATGCGGTTTTTCTCCAGTATGAGACCTTTCATGAACTCGAAGTTCGCTCAACCGTCTGTAGGTTTTCCCACATTGTTTACATTCATACGGTTTTTCACCAGTATGAGACCTTTCATGAGGCTGAAGGTGGCTCAACTGCCTGAAGGCTTTCCCACATTGTTTACATTCATAGGGTTTTTCTCCAGTGTGAGACCTTTCATGAACTCGAAGGTGGCTCAACCGTCTGTAGGTTTTCCCACATTGTATACATTCATACGGTTTTTCTCCAGTATGATACCTTTCATGAAGTTGAAGGTGGCCTACCTGCCTGAAGGCTTTGCCACATTGTTTACATTCATAGGGTTTTTCTCCACTGTGAGTCCTTCCATGAATTCGAAGGGAGCTCAAGTGACTGAAGGCTTTCCCACATTCTTTACATTCATAGGGTTTTTCTCCACTGTGAGTCCTTTCATGAATTCGAAGGGAGCTCAACCATCTGAAGGCTTTGCCACATTGTTGACATTCATACAGCTTTTCTCTCATATGGGAATTTTCATGAACTCGAAGATAACAGGGATCTCTGAAGGCTTTATCACACTGTTTACATACAGAGGATCTTTCTCCAGGATGAACTCTTTCATAAAATCCAAGTGAGCTGAGAAACCAGAGGGCTTTATTACACTTGCTATGTACATAGGTTCTTTCTGCAGAATGAGTTCTTTCATGTCTTTCAAAGGAAGTGGAAGAAGTGAGTATTTTCCCACAGTCTTTCAGTTCTGGAGATCTTCCCACAATGTGAGCACACCCATGTATTCCACAACAACTAAGGCAAACACAGGCCTTCGCACCCTGATTGCATTCACAGGGATTTTCTTCACCATGCATTTGTTCATGTACCTGAAATGAACTGGGAGAATTGGAATCCTTCAAGCACACCTTACATTCATATGGTGCATTGGTGTGGGTGACCTTGTTTCTTTGAACACCTGTGACAGAAATGATGGGTGTCCCGCATTCTTTATATATACAATGCCTTTCTCCATATTCCTTTTGCTCGCGTGGTTCGGATCCAGGGTGTAATAGGATGTGCCTATGAAACGGTGAAAGACACATGAGCACTTTTCCTATACTTGTCATCCCAATGACTAGGGAGGCAGAGGCAGGAGGAGCACACAGCTGTCTACATAACTCAGCAAGGCCTTGACTAAAAATACAATGTAAAAAACAATAAGTGGGCTGGGATTGCAACCCACTAGTGGAAGGCCTGCAATGTCTGTGGGAGACTCTGGGTTCAAATCCCACGTATGATCAAAAAGGTAAAGAGAAAAGAAACTCAACACATTATTTTCCAGCAGGACTCCCACAGGCTACTATCAAGACAGTTATGACAATGTAAGTAATTTCTTTTCTTTTGCTTTTGCTTTTCTTTTAAATTGTGGTCCTATATGGCTAACCCACAAGATTTGCACATGCTTCGCATATGCTCAAAAACTGACCTTGAAACCCAGCTCCTTTAAAATTTTTATTCTGAGTCAGGGTCTGGCTAACATTAACACCTCTGCCACGGGCCTCAAACTTGCGCTCTTCCTGCCTCCTGCTCCCCATTCCCTGGGATTACAGGCATGGGCCCTAGCACTGGGCCACATTCTTGGAATTGTCTCCAAGTGAATGAGTTTACAAACAGAGACCATGCTTGTTTAACTATACTGTGTGCTGATGGTGAGATATTTGAAATGATAAACAAACCGAAAGTGTGATTCTTTGTTTCATTACTTTTAAAATTTGAAGACACCCTTAGATGCCTGGAACACATATCATATTTTTCCATGTGAAAATTACCTTGGATTTCTCCAGGGATTCTTGTATTGATCTTCAATTGTCTGATCTTCCAGTTTGTTTCCTAACATGGAGACCAAAAAAATTATTATACTTTATTAGAAATTATACAGAGATTATTAGCTATTAGGTTCAAAGTACATTGTACCATGCCTGATTGAAGGACCAAATCCTTCCCTTTCAAAATTCCAAATCCCTGAACAGTATGAATAGCTTAGAAATTCATGTTCTCTAACTCATTAAGTGAAGGAAGGCTGTCATTCTTACCTATAGAAGTGAGGTTCCTGTAGATTTCCAGCATCACATCTCTGTAGAGCTTCTTCTGAGAAGGATCCAGTAAAACCCACTCCTCCTGGGTGAAGGTCACAGCCACATCCTCAAAAGACACCATGACCTAAAATGTGCCACACACATGGACAGGTGAAGGAGTAGACTCAACACACAGGAATATACACTCAGTTCCTGAGATGGTCACATGATTGTGGTGAATCCACATTCAGTCCTCAATACGGTCAGTGAAATCCTTACTCGTGGTCCACTCTCTCCCCCACACAGCAGTTCTAATTCTAGCCAGAACATTCACAAGAGTGGACCCAGAGAGTAACATCCACTGCTGGGTCAACCCTAATTTCTCTTTCTAGAGTGGATCCCTAGTACCCATCTTAAGAAACTCCCACAACCTAATATCCACAAGAGACTTAACATGAGCAGTCCTGAGAATTCTTGTCCTTAGAAATTCCTTCTCACAAAGTATAACCTTTCCTGGTATCAG
>VMDO01019316.1:0-39953 GCA_007922755.1 Pedetes capensis | reverse complement strand
TTCACTACAGGAAAAATTTCTATCTTAAACAGAACTGGGACTCGAGTACATATAGAAAAATATTACCAAGTAAATGATAGAGAAGACTTAGATGGGGAGGGTGTGGGGGGGCATAGAAGAGTGTAAGGGGGAACCTATATGAATAATGTACATCAAAATGCATATATGTAAATGCCACAATGAAAAGCATGTCAGAATGAATCACATTAAGGTGTACATTAAAAATGGCCAATAAAAATACACTAATTTATATTTTAAACATTTGTGACTTTAATAGAAGATTGATGTAATAAAACAATCAAGGATTCACTTTAAAAAAAAAAAAAAAGAAAGGCAAAGAGTCCAAATATCAGGTAGCTCCCGGGAGAAAATGTTTTGAAGAGGTGAGTTTATTATAAAGCCCTAAAGAAGGAACACGATTTAAGCAGCACAAGTAGATGAGTTCTAGGCACTGCTGGAATAGAAGCCTAGGAAAGAAAAAGCCGTTTTATCTGATCATACGGAATGGAGGTAAAAGCAGCAGCACTTTTACTGCCAAGACAGATGACAAGGATGATGATAAGAATGCCAAGGGCATATTGCAGCCGGCTTGATGAATGCCATCGTGAAATCTAACTTGATATTTGAATGCTATAAATTGTGTTAAGAAATATAAGGCCAAATAAACCTTTGGGACTGTTTGTGACTAATTCAAGATGACTGAGTTTAAACTGCTGCTGATGAAATAGATGGGGGAATAATAATGGTATTAGCAATTTGACCAAATCCTAATAAATCAAGAATGAACCTGAGTTAACTTACAGAGAAAGTCTTGCTGGAGCACAGCGTGAGTGACACAGGGGAGGCATCTTCTCTGACTGAGTGCACCACATTTGCAATTCTTTCCTTTCCACAGCATGGTCGTGCCACCCAGATGGCCATTTTATCAACACTCTGGGCTTGGAATCATCTCATCCATCCCTCAGTCACTACTGTAGGTGCAAAGATTTCACCCCCCATTAAAGATAAATGAGGACATTTGTGTACTGGCTGTCTTCAAATAATCCATGGAGCTGGGTTACATTTAGAAATTTAATTCCAAAAAAGAAAAAGAAAAATCAATGAAGATATAACCCATGGTTGCATATGACTATCATTATGTATCAATTAAAATTCCTACCTTTTCCCTTTTTTTCTCTTTTCTTCATTCTTCCAACTTGCTCTGTGAAATATGCCAGGTGATGGATGTGTAAGCAAAACTGATTTAATAGCTGCATAATAGATACACGAAATGACTTATTACTCTGTACCCCATTAACATTTATAAATAAATTTTAAAAAATAAAAAGAAATTTAATTCCAATGAGTATATCCAGTGGTGAAATACACACACACTCACCAAATTTATCTATGATAATAGCAGTAGCAGGAATAATTATAATTGCCCAAAACTTGACATAACCCACATATCATCAATAGTAGCATGGATAAATTGTAGTATATTCAACAAAAATGAATCAACTGTAGCTATGTGAAAAAAATGGGTAATTCTCATGGAGGTAATTTTAAGCACAAAAAGCAAGACATTGGTAGAAATATAGTATAATATTGCACTTTTATAAGATTCCAAATCAGTGAAACTAATCTGTTGTTTTAGAAGCAGGAGAGTGACAACCTTTCAGGAGTGCAGAGGGGTGATGTAGAAGAGGGCACAAAGAAGCTCCTGGGAGAGGATAATGCTCTATTTCTTCACTGGGGTAGCAACACAAGTGTGCTTTTTTTGTGATAGGTCACTGAGCTGTATATTAATGATTTATGTACTTCTTTTTATCTCTTCCTTACATTACCTGAAAAGTTAAAAAAATAGAATGGCAATGACATCCTGCAGATAAGTGTAACGTGGCTCCTCCTCAGGCCCAGGAAGCAGTAGTTTATGAGGACACCAATCGTACCCACCCAGTTCAGATGCCACCCTCTGCGGTGCTCTCCTGGGTAACACAAACTTCTCTACATGCGTCTCTCCTCTGTGCTCCTGTCAAAAGTGGAGACAGAAAATGTTAGCTACTTTTGCAATGTTACCTACATCTCAGACAAGTCTTTATTCTCACAGACACAATTTGAACAGCTGCTATGTACCAGGCCCTTGGTGTAGGAAAAAGAAATATCTATTCTCAAGGAGCCCCTAGTTAGTAAACTAAAGAATAAACAAATGAAAATACCTGGGCTCCTCAAGTTTTCTCAGAAAATCATGAAAAAAAAAAAAAAAGAGAGAAGCTGTAGGAAAAAAGAATGAAGGGAAGTTTTTTTTTTTTTTCTTTTTCACAAACAAAAGAGAACAACTTAGCAGAAGAAAGCACAGTAGTCTATTGATATACCAGTTGGAGCCATTTGAAGTCTTCTTTAGGAGCAAATGTGGCTCCCAAAGAGTACAGCATCACCGTTCACAGACAGGGCAGGGGCCGAATGCTGTGAGCCCTGCTCCAGATGCTGGTACCTGCATTCTCGATAACCAGATCTCCAGCATCAACAGCCCAGGACATGGGCACAGTGGCCCCAGCATCCTGCCAGGCTCCCTCGCTCAGCGCGCTGTGCTCTCCTACTTAGTAGCAGCCTGGGGCTTTGGGCTTTGTGCCCTTCCTCAAGACCCGCTGCTGACTGCCTTCTGAGAACAAGCCTCTCACAGTCTATCACGCTGTTCAAGAAGGAAATACAAAACGAGGCTAGGGCTCAACATTATTCTGCCTGGAGGCAAAATATAAGATAATCCATCCCTCTGAGGGTCTCAGGACTGATCTCATAGCTGTGGTTTGATGAACCAGGATTGATCAATGACAGCACTATTGACATTTGGGGCCAGATAATTCCTTGCTGTGGGGGAGCAATCTTGTGCATTGTGGGATGATTAGCAGCTCCCTGCCCTGTACCCTTACAAACCTTAGCAACCCCTCAAGATGTGACAACCCAAAGTGCCTCCAGATAGTGCCGGATACTCCTGGGAAGGCAAAATCCTCCAGCTGAACCCAGTGACTCAGAGGGACAATGATCACAGGTTTCTAGCCAAGGAGTCAACCCAACTGCCTGCTACAACTTGGTTAATAAGTGCTAATTACTAATAGTAATTTAATATTAATCAGTGTTCATGTAATATTAGTTACTAATATACAATTGTTGCTGTTAGGTGCTGTTGAGTCGGTGTCTAACTCGGTGACGTTATGTACTACAGGCAAAACAATATTGTTAGTGCCTCTCTGCTATTTATAGGGTTTCCAATGACTGATTGTTTTTTGGGAGTGGGTTGCCAGGTCCTTCTCCCAAGTCTAAAGCACCTGGTGTTCCCAGGCGGTCTCTCATCCAAGTACTAACCATGCCCGACCCTGCTTAGCTTCTGAGATCTAACAGGATCAGATGCCACAGTAGTACAGCTACAGGCTGATATTAGTTACTAATATACAACTGTTGTTGTTAGGTGCCATCAAGTCCTATCCAACTCATAGTGACCCTATATACAACAGAATGAAACACTACCCAATACTGTGCCATGTACATGATCTTCTTATGTATGAACCTAATGCTCCAGCCTCTGTTTCTTCTCATTTTGAGTTGTACCACATCAGCCAAAGGAGATCCTGGAGGCTTTACTCCATTCCCATCATTAAGGTCAACTCTACATTGAGGAGGCAACTCTTCCCCAGTTGTTTCTTGAATGCCTTTTAGCCTGGGGAGCTCATTTTTCAGCATTGTGTTTGATAGTGCTTCTCTGCTATTCCTAGGATTTTCAATGGCTAGTTGTTTTGGGAGTGGGATGCTGGGTCCTTCTCACTAGTCTGTTGTAGTCTGGAAGCTCAACTGAAACCTTTCCACCATGGGTGGCCCTGCTAGTGTCTGAAATACTGATGGAATAGCTTTCAGCATCACAGCAATACGCAAGCCCCTGCAGCATGACAAGCTGACAGATATGTAGGGGATTAATATACATAGGATGTCAAAAAAATGTATACACATCTTGGGAAAAAACTTTTCATTTTGCTGTTTTAAGAATGCCTAGCACATGCCTGTAATCCCAGGGATTCGTGTGCAGAGGCAGGAGGATCACAAGTTTGAGACCAGAGGCAGTCTGTGTAATTTAGTGAAACTCAGTGTCAAAAAGTAAAAAATGGTCTGGGGGTGCAGCTCAGTGATACAGCACTTGCAAACCATGCAAATGCAAGGCCCTGGGTTCAACCTCCAGTACCACAAAATAAATAAATAAATAAGAAAAATGCCTAGTGCTAGCATTCATTTGATTAATGCCTTATTTTGAGCAAATGTCATCCTACACATTGCTACCATAATTCAATTCAACTTCAGAAAGTAGTACACAAATGACATCTTTTAAAATGTGTATATACTTTTTGGCTCCCCCAGTGTTATTAGGGATTATGAAGAAGGCTAAATGGAGAAAAGGGCAAGGGCCTCAAGGTGTGTGTGTGTGGCCACGGATCTGCATGGGACCTGGTCTCCACTGTCCTGCTGAATCTCAGAAGCCCACTAACAGCAATTACTTTAAATGAAATTATTTTAGACTGAGAACCAAAGGCTTAGCTTGTATGTTACTTGTTAGTTGGTGAGAAGAGAGGCTGATGTATCACATAGGCTATGGAAGATTAAGAATTAGAAAGACCTCAATTCAAATCTTGCCTCTGCCTCTTATGAAATGTGTGCATTCAGGCAAGTTACCTTAATTCTCTGGGTTTCATCTTCATTATTTACCAGACAGGGCTCACAACATAGATCTCATTGTGAATTTGTGAGGATTACCTGGGTAAAGCAGGCTTGGTATGCGGTAAGTGCTCCAGTGTCTCATGGTGGGGTGACTTGCTGAGAAAACTCAGCTCTGTGGTTCCTGGTCCTACCACCATAGCTGACCCTGAGCAGGGCCCTCTGGGAGTCAGCTACTGTTTTCAGGCACATTTTTCTAATTCCCTGGGAGGACTGAGCCAGAGTAGTCTTAAGGCCACCTCAGAAAATATAAGAAATAAATATATGTGTCTAGGGATGGTGGGTTGAACGTGAGACATTAAAAAAAATTAGAGGTCTTTGATCCTATGTACATTTCAAAATGGAATCATCTTTTGTTGACAGTTTCTCTAGAGGTAACATGATTTTGATTATTTTTCACCTATGAAGAGAGAAAAAAATATGTAACCCCCAAAAACTACTTATTATATGCTTATTTTCATATACTTACTTTCTGTTTACTCTTCCTACTTTACACGAGGTGGTTTGTCCTGTAACTCAAGCCATTTGTCCAAAGAAGAGTTTTCCTTCCTATAGAAGAATCCCCACCTTAGACCACTATCATACCCCCCCACCCCAGGAGGTTTGTGGCAGAGCAGGGAGCACAAGGGTATTGGCTGTTGAGTTGGTGAAACATAACCCAAAGGCTAAAGCAACCAGGAAAAGTCACATCTCCTGTCCTTTATCTCCTATAGGAGGAATGACAGACCTCGGCCAAGTTAGTGAGTTTAGATGTTCTACAATAGGATATTGTAGTTAAGTGCTGTACAGTCTGTCCGCGACTCATAGCAACCCTACGTACGACAGAAAAACACTATTGTCAGTGCTTCTCTGCTATTCATGGGGTTTTCAATGATTGTTTTTTAGGAGTGGGTTGCTGGGTCCTTCTCCCAAGCCTACAGCACCTGGTGTTCCCAGGTGGTCTCCCATCTAAGTACTAACCAGGTCTGACCCTGCTTAGCTTCTGAGATCTGATGGGATCAGACACCACAATGGTATGGCTGCAAGGCTACAAGAGGTTGTTGTTGTTGTTGTTAGGTGCTGTCGTCGAGTCAGTATCCGACTCATAGCGACCCTCATAGGGTTTTCAATGGCTGACTGTTTCGAGATTGCCTTGGGAGTGGATTGCCAGGTCCTTCTCCCATTTTTGCGGTTCTGGGAATTGAACTTGGGTCCTCAGAGACTGCAGTGCAGCGTTCTACCAACTGAGCTAAATCCCAGCCCACAAGAGGTAGGGATTCCTAAATAAGAATAAATGTGACCATCCTTTGAAATAAACTTCAGTGCTCCTAAAATAATCAGAGTTTGATGAAGAGAGAAAGGCAAGTTTTTTTTTTTTTTTTTTTTTTTTTTTTTTTTTTTTTTTTTTTTTTTTTTTGTTTTTTTTTTCCTCAGTACTGGAGGTTGAACCGAGGGCCTCACGCTTGCATGCTTTGCAAGTGCTGGATCACTGAGATGCACCCCCAGCCCATTTTTTTACTTTTTGAGACAGGGTCTCGCTAAGTTACCCAGACTGCTTCTGGTCTCAAACTTGCGATCCTCCTGCCTCCTCCCAAACTGCTGGGATTACAGGCATGCACCACTGAGCCTGACTGAGAAAGGCAAATTCTAAGATTCCATGGAACATACATTTACCTACAAATATTGCTTTAAGGAATTTATCTTTCAAATAGGTCTCTAATGTCCAAGAAAATCTTAGTTTTATAGAAACAACTAATGACCCAAGAGTTATTACCCATGTGTCTAGATGATGCAATCAGAACAAATAAAGTAAAATAGAATAGAATAAAAGAATTACCAGCTGGATCTTCAAAGAGATCATTAGATCTGAGGAAGCTGCCCAGTTTTTAATTATACTGAATATGAAAGCTGAATGTTTGCCAATAAACCTAGGCAAAGGTAGCTTGACACTTGCCAGGATGAATTTCCAGAAAGGTGCATGCAGATTTTCCTCTTTATCCCTGAGTCTTGAAGATAAAAGCCTTTCATTATGATGTGTCAACCTATGAGCCAACTCATTCTTTTTTGTAAGAACCCTAAAAAAAAATACCAATATTTTTCCAGTGTGTCAGGCCCTAAATGGTTCTGTGTTCTAAGGACGAGCCTTTGCAAAGAAGTTTTACATACTCACTTGCTCTGAGCTACTTACCCCAGGCCTCAGTGTGAATCTGGCATCTTCCTGGAGACTAAAAGTGGCTCCCAGAAATGACTACCACAATCTGTGGCAAATAATTAATCCATCAAATGTTCTTTGGGAGCTCCACTCTAACCAAATACTGTGCTAGGTTCTGGGAATAGAGTGAAAAAAGTGCTCTGAGGCAGAGTTAAAATGGGCAGCTCTTGGGGCTGGAGGCCATTGGTGAAACCATCTTATGAATGAGCTTTTCTCTATCAGAGAGGCAGCTGCCTAGAACTCCTAGAACTCTCATGTGAGCTCTACAAAGGAAGTGTGACTGCCACCTCCACACACAAGAGGCCAAATGCAGGCTCCCAGGTGACAGCCCAACCCAGTCTGGATTTTCACCAGTCCCACTGTGGTGCCAACCACTGAGTGAAAATTCTAGAAACACACCTCCTCATTCCCACATGAATTCCACGGGATGACTTCAGTTCCTACTGAGCGGAGCAGAACTGCCAAGCTAGTCCTGCCCAAATTCCTGGGCTGCAAAATCATGAGAGAAAAGAAGATGGATCTCGGAAGCTAAGCAGGGTCAGCCTGGTTAGTCCTTGAATGGGAGAGCATCTAGGAATGCCAGGTGTTGCAGACTATGGAGAAGGACCTGGCAGTCCACTTCTGAAACAATCCCCAAACAACCCATCATTGAAAACCCTATGAATAGCACAGAAGCACTGACATAGTGCTGGGCATGGCACAGTGTCAGAGAGTGTTTCATTCTGTTGTACATAGGGTCACTATGAGTCAGATTCAACTTGTCAGCACTTAAAAACAAAAACAAAGTTTTAGAGTGGGCTGAAATTTAGCTCAGTTAATAGAGCACTGTTCTGCACTCTCTAAAGACCTGAGTTCCATCACCAGCACTGCAAAAATGGGAGAAGGATGTGGCAATCCAATCCCAAACCACTCCTGAAACAATCAGCCATTGAAAACCCTATGAGGGCCACTATGAGTCAGACATGACTTGACTGCACCTAACAACAATAATAACAAGTTTTGGGGCAGAGCAACAGGTAACTAATAAAGGAGAAAGAAGCTGTGACATTAGGACAGGAAAGACATTAGTGCTGACTCTGGGGTCTCTGGGATGGTGGAGGTGGGGGTTAAATATAGCCTTGGGGTGAAGGTGGGGGTGTGAGGGCATTCCCAATGCTCAGATGAGAATAAGGAAGCAGGGCAGTGGAGTGGGTGGACAGTTTTGTGAGATTGTCAGAGTGACTGGAGTGAGGCTGGCGTGGGTAGGATCTGCAGCAAGAAGAGTCTTCAAGAGCCATCACTGTGCAACGTCAGGGCAGGGTGTAATGTTGGGTTGGCTTATTGCTCCTGAGAATGAGGTTTTGAGGTGAAGGCCTTGCCTTTGGGTATTGCCTCAGTGTTGGAGGCTGCCTGTTGGAATACACTGTGCTCATAAGACAAATAGGCTCACAAATACATGCAGCTGGAGCCCTAATATGAGTTTTCCTTCTCCCGTGATAGAGTCCTAAACTGTGGTTTGCACTGAATCCATCTCATTTGGGGGTGGTCTATTGGTCATGGATTAACCCTGAAAAGGACATCCTCAAGCTCCTTGAAAGAGAATCTGATTAGCCCTGTGGCTGATCTCCCTGCAGTGTGCTCACCTAGCTATGTGTACAATTCTGAAATCCCTCCACTTGCAGTTATTCCTTTTTAGCCTTCACAATCACCCTCCTATAGCATAACTGTTCTTCCCATGCACTTGTTCAACTTATATTTCCTGAGAGTACACCATCGTTCCGTAGGCACTGGATTAGGCACTTCCCTACATTGGATAGGACAGTCCAGGACCTCATCCTGGGAAATGCATATTTTAATGGGAGGAGACAATGGTAAATAAGTAAAGAAACAAGCAAGATGACTGTAAGAGCTACGAAAAAAGAAACTAGCATATGCAAATAAGTAATGGGAAGGTAGAGAATGACATTCGATAAGCGGACACAGAAAGCCTGGAAGGGAAGACAAATTTGCGTGGAGATCTGAATCATAAGGAGGAAGCCGCAAGTGAACCTGAGGGAAGGGATCCCAGACAGAGGGAACAGCCAGGACCAAGACCTAGGGACTGGACCCTGTTCAGTGTCTGAAGAACAGAAAGAGACAGTGGCACAGTGAGTAAAAGACCGAGAGGTAGAACAGACTGAGGGGTCAGGGTGTTGATTGTGGAAAGTCTGTAGGCCTTGGCAAGAATTGGGTTCTAAGGGTAATGGGAAGCAACCCAAGAAGCCAGTGGCTTGGTTTATTTTTTAAATAAATCTTTGGCTAATGAAATGAATTATCACTATCACGGATGAAGCTATCAGGAACTCAACAGAAGTTGGAAAACTCTGTCTATAAAGGGCCAGAAGAGGAAATACTTTAGGCTTTGGGGAAATTCAGTCTCTGTTGCAATCCCAGTTTATGAAAGCAGCCATAAACAATACTTAAAAGAACTGAGTGTTGCATTAGAACTTTAGTTATAAAAGCATGTGAAGGGCTGGACTCGGCCCATGGGTTATGGTTTGCAAAGCACTAGATTAGATAGGGGGTGGGGAATGTTAGGAGAAAGCCGATTGCTGTGAGCAGAGTCGTGATCTCTGTCCAGTGGGAGCCTGGAATCCGAAGACTCAAGGCCACAGGCTCTGGAAAGGAGGCAGGGAGGGGAGGAGAAGGATGTCAACAATAAGCTTTCACATTTCCTAATTTTGCAAGGCCCCGTCCAGTGACAGCATGTGTATACACGGCTGTGTTCAGCCTCGTGGTGACTGGGGCCGAAGAGGGGTTATACTGGAGTTGTTGCTCTTGTGGGACCTGATATTTAATAATGTTGTTGTTGTTGTTGTTAGGTGCCGTCGAGTCGGTATCCGACTCATAGCGACCCTCTGTACAACAGGGGAAACACTATTGCCAATGCTTCTCTGCTGTTCATAGGGTTTTCAATGGCAGATTGATTTTTGGGAGGGGGTTGCCAGGTCCTTCTCCCAAGCCTACAGCTTCTGGTGTTCCCAGGCGGTCTCCCATCCAGGTACTAACCAGGCCTGACCCTGCTCAGCTTCCGAGATCTGATGGGATCGGATGCCACAGGGCTACAGCTGCAGATGTGGGGGTTCTTTTTAAGAAAATAAACATAAAATCATAAATAAAAAAATAGGAACAGGACTTTAGAGGAAATCAACATGCACCACAGGCCCTGAAGCATTAGCTTGACTAGCTTCAGGGTGAATCCACCTCAGCTTTATGTGCCTCCCCAGCCCCAGCTCATAGCAACAACCTGAGCCTCATTATTTTAAGTCAGATGGTTTCTAATAAAGCCTCCTTTAGTGACATCTGGTGCGTGACTGATGCTTTGAAACATTCAGAATCCTAAAGCACGAATGAGGCACCTGCTCCAGGTAGACAGTGGGTTCCGCTCTGTCTGCTTTGCCATTGCCAGGTCACAGGTGCTCAGCCCCACCCCATCCCATAGTCCTGAGCAAGGCAACAGCTGGATGCCAAGCTGCTGGCTTGTGAGGCTGATGTCTGTTCTGCATCATAATGCCACAGATGACTCTGGAACCCAGAAAAGAAGTAGGTCAGTAATGAAATAAAGAACTTTTATGGATTTTGTTTATTCCGCTTTATTCTGATTGGTCTGCATGTGAGACTCAGCCCCTTCTCTGGATTCTATAGATCTTTGTGAGGAAAATACTTTGATATGTTCATGTAGTGGGAGCTAAGGCTCCTGTGTGTCTGGGTGTGTGTGTAACTGCCTTGGAGAAGATGAAGGAGAGGGTTTGCTGTGCTTGGTGGCTTAGGAGAAGGAGGGAAGAGAGGGAAGGTGGGGATGAGGCCAGGGGACAGTGAGGGGCCATTCCCTCTGCAATGGGCTCTCCATTGGAATCTCCCCTTTGTCCTTTCCCTAGCATACAAATTGTCAGTTATATCTAGGAAGGGAGGGAGAGAGAAAGAAGGAAGGGAGAAGGAGAATGGAAGAAGGAAGGAAAGAAGGAAGGAAGGGAGGCAGGAAGGGAGAGAGGCAGGGAGGGAGGGAGGAAGGAAGGAAGGATACAAAATGCTTGAAGAGCATGGATGTCTCTGGGAATGAAAGTAGCTGAGTTCTTTAATCAGAATGTGGAGGAGGATGAACTAGGTGGTGAATGATAACCAAAACAGTTAAGGATGGAAGCTATGGAAACTCAAGAGGATTGTGGGGAAAGTTTAGTTGCCATAGGTCCTGGATTAAAGGTTGGTTCAGATAAAACTTCATCTCTGAAACACAGAGGGGCCTTACCTGACAGCTCTGGTGGCAGCAGACAGCGTGTGGCTGGTGGTGTCCCTAGAGAGCAGGAGCCAGTGGAGCCAGAATGGTGGTGAACACACACGTGAGACGTCCCTGGAGGCCTTCGGAAATCTTGGACAATTTTGCAAGTGATTGAGTCTCTGTGTGAGTAGGTGGGTTCTTGGAAATCAAGTAATGTAAGTATAAGTGTCATGTGATCTTACTGGAGACCCCAGGAGAAGGAGGCTGAGGGACACTAGATTGTGGAGGTAGGTGTCTGTGTCCCATATTTGATGTGAATTTATTGACGTCACAAAGTTTGTCTTATTCATTTTCATAACTCTTTTTGTCTCCCAATCTCTCTTTTCTCATCTTACCCAGTGCCTAGTGTAGTGGTTGGCATATATTATATTTCCTCAGTGATTATATGTGCAATGAATAAATGAATAAAGAAAGCATGAATAAAACACTCACTCAGAGGTCTCTACACTGGCCCATGCCATCCTTCATTTTTGATCAACTCTGGCTTCTTTCCTGGGCTTTCAGTTTCTATCTGTCTGCCATAAGAGAATTAATGGTGCTATCATAGAATTGTCCAGGCTGACATTTAGAATTATAGGATGGCAGAGCTGGAAGGGACCTTAGAGACAGAGTCCAATGCCTTTGATGAAATTTGATCTCCTTAAAAGAAAACCTGAGGCAGATTTCAGTAAACTTCCATTTATCTGAAATCCAAAGAAACAGGAAATGCAAATGGCTAAGATCTTTTATATATTCTTTGACATATTTTTATCTGTAAGAATGCCTACACATGTAAATGTTTTTATGGGATATCAAGCTCCTTCAATTATACTATCTTACTGGATCATCACAGTGTCTTTTTAAATAGCCATCAGCCTTCTCTGTTTCCCAAAGTTTAACTGACTTGCTTTAAGCCATTCAACCAGCAAATGCAGCTGGGTTCAAAGTGGTCTAGTGTGTCTAGGTTTAATATGGGATCCACCTCCTAGTAGAAAGCTTACCATCTCATGAACAGCAAATAGGCACATGGATCGCAAGCATTTCCTTGATAAGAAACATAATTCTAGGTTCTCTTAATCTCCTATTGCTTCAACAATTCCAGAGCCATATGGTAAAAGTGTACATACAAATTAACTCTGATGGCCATGCACAGTGGTGCCCACCTGTTATCCCAGTGACTCGGGAGGTGGAGCCAGAGGATCATGAGTTCCTAGCCAGAAGCAGCCTGCGTAATTTAGTGAGACCCAGACTCATCCAACATTCCCTTTATGAAGAGTATTATGATTACATCAGGCCCACTGAATAATCCAGGATACCCTACCCACTTCAAGACTCCCAATTTAATCCTTGCCCTTGCCATTTATATTTCTCTCAACATTCTCAGGGCCCAGGGATTAGGATATGGATATATCTAGTGTCTGTTACTCAGCCTGTCATACAGGAGAGTTTTAGTTTCCTAATGTATTAGGTTTAGTTGTTTTTACTTTTATTACTTTTTTACTTTTTTATTTTTTGCAGTACTGAGGGTTTGAACCCAGGGCCTTGAACATGCTGGACAAGAGCTCTACCACTGAGGTGCACCCCCAGCTCCATTCTCATTTTAAACTTTGAGACAGGATCTCTTTGAGTTGCACAGGTTGCCTCTGGCCTTGAACTTGTGATCCTCCTGCCTCAATCTGCAGAGTCGCTGGGAATACATGACATCCAGCTAGGTTGGTTTCTTTCTCTCTCCCTTTCTTCTTTCTCTCTCTCTCTCTTTCTTTCTTTCTTTCTTTCTTTCTTTCTTTCTTTCTTTTCTTTCTTTCTTTCTTTCTTTCTTTTTAAAATGCAGGCTGTCTCTGGCCTCCTACTTGCAATACTCCTGCCTCAGCCTCCCAGGTTGCTGAGATTACAGGCACACACCATGACATCCAGCTAAATTCAGTTTTGTTTTGTTTTCCTATGCAGGCTGCCTGTGGCTTCAAACTTGTGATCCTCCTACCTCAGCCTCCCTAGGATTACAGATGTATCCTATGGCACCTGGCTATAGTTCAGTAATTTAAAAAGAGATATTTTAAATCTTTACAGATAATAGGCTATAGTACAAAAGACCACTTTATTCCCTATTGGGGGAAAATGTTATCCAATCTCTCTCTCAGGCATTCACTGACTTCATAGATGGCCCCCTTAATTTTGGAGTATGAAATAGAAGTAGAAGAAGCTGGACTGGTACCCATGAATAGAACCAACATTTTTCCATCCTGGTTTTTCTACTGGAGTGCTTGCAGAGGGCCCAGAGGTCCTGCCCTCCAGAGGCCTCTGCCTGCAGGACCCAGGAGTCTGCAGGAGGAGACTCGCCCTAAAGGAGGAGAGTGTGAAAGCTACATGCTTGGAGCAGAAGAAATCAAATAGCACTGGGGAAGCAGAGGCCACACAGGTACTGAAATCACCCTCTGAACAGGCCCCATGGGCTCACGGCTGAGACAGAAACAAGGAGCCCAAGCTAACACTGTTTCTCTAGAACCCTGGGGTCTCTGAGAAATCAGAAAAGCCCTCGCTGACTTGGCAGCAGGGTGCTGCTGATTTGGGCAGCCCCAGGAAGTGCCTCAGGTGGCTTTGTAGTGGCACCCAGGGCCTCTTTGACCTGAGCTGGCAGTTGGCTGGAAAGAACAGCAGAAGCACATTGGAGGACCCCCACAGGAACAGCTGGAGGGAGGGAGAACTATGAAGGTGAGCCGTAGTTCTGGAAGTCAGGAAGTGCAACCAAACCCAAAAATATTGGTGCCAGGATAGTATTCAAAAACATTATTAGGTGTCTTCATTTTCTTATTGTTCTCTGTTACCCTATAACCCCATAACCCCTCCTTGTTTCCTGCACAGACTTTGACGTATTCATTCCCATGGAGAATCAGTGTTATTACAATAAAAGAAAAAAGGACTTGAGTTTCAAAAGCCTAGGCTTGAGGGTACTTAAGGCATAAACAATGCATTTGGCCTAACACCTGGTGTGTTAGGGGAAGGTGTCTTAACTCTAGACTGGGAGAGATCTGAATTTGGGACGGTGGTGGCAATTGCAAAGAGAGATAGAAGGGAAGCTGAGAGTGAGTGCATGTAGTAGATTTGGGGAGGGAGCCCTGGTGGGGGGCGGAAGGTGGGTCCTCTACACTGCCTGGCCCTTCCTGGGAAGTGGTGGTGCTTCCACTGAGACTGAAGAGATCTAAGAGCCAAGAAGCCTTGAGCCTCGCTGACCTAGGTAGCTCTCTAGGAAGAGGCCAGGCCCCAGAAAGGGACTCCTGTCTGGTACCTCTAAGTAGATGGGGTCCAACACCCTTTCACAGTCTTACCCTGGCTCAGCATGGTGCAGGAGCTCCATGCCCCTCGGGGGAATGGCAGTGGGCATGAGGGACAACCCAGGATTGTTTTCACAGGCAAATGAGGTCCCAGTGGACATGGGAACATTTCGGAAGATGCTGGTCTAAAGAGACAATGATAAGAAACACCTCCCTTGCACAATAATACCATTTGAAGCTTCTCTCCAAACTTACGTACTGCAGGGAAAAGGAGACTTCCAAAATAGATTCAGTCTCTGCTATTCTGGTGTAAAGAGAACCTGAAATAGAAATGAGATTGTTCAGTTGTAGAAAAATAAAACAGCCACATTTTGTTCACATTGGGTTAGGAGACCATACTTTGTATTTTCTACATTCTGCCAATATATTTGTGAGTGACCTGAAAACCCCTGGCATATACTGTTGTTGTTGTTGGGTGCCGTCAAGTCATGTTCAACTCATAGTGACCCTCGTAGGGTTTTCAATGGCTGAGTGTTCTCAGGATTGCTGCAGAAGCGGATTGTCACATCCTTCTCCCATTTTTCTGGTGCTAGGAATTGAACCCAGGACCTCAGAGCAGCACTTGGTACCAACTAAGCTAAATTCCAGCCCCTGGCATACACTAGGGGTGCCAAAAATGTATACACTTTTAAAGTGATGTTATCTCTGTTAGTTTTTGAAGTTGAATTGTATTGAACTGTATTGAATATTTGAATTGTATTGAATTGTATAGAATATTTGCTCAAAAGATGGTGTTAATTAAATGAATTCTAATGTCACCATGTGACAAGCCAGAAAGTAAAAAAAAAATGGCTGAAGCATAGTTGTTGTTCAAGGAATGCAAGACCATTCTCAAGTGGTGTTTGCAATTCAAGAACGTTGTGGAAGTATAGCAACAATGAGGCATGTGTGTGCAACAGAACCTCCAATATACCTAACAACTGCGTGCATTCATGGTAAGTTTGAGATGCACGGTACTCAAGCAGTAGTTCTCCAGAATGAGATGAGTCTCGACATTGATGGAAACCATTTTGAGGACCTCGTTTAATCCCAGAAGTCAAAAGTGACTTGTATTCATCTTTGTTATTGGTATATACTGAGTATTACAATTTTAATAATTTTTTCTTTACTAAACTGTATATACATTTTTGGCTCCCTCTGTAAATAACAAGATTTTGTCATTTTGATAAGGTAAATAATTCAATCCTCTATGTAGGGAAAATGTCTGCAGCCATACCACTATGGCATCTGATCCCATCAGATCTCAGAAGCTAAGGAGGGTTGGGCCTGGTTAGTACTTGGATGGGAGACTGCCTGGAAACACCAGATGCTGTAGGCAGGGGGAGAAGGACTCAACAACCCGCTCCCAAAAAACAATCAGCCTTTGAAAACCCTATGAATAGCAGAGAAGCATTGCAATAGCGTTTCATCTGTTGCACATAGGGTCACTATGAGTTGTATACTGACTCCATGGCATCTAACAACAACACATGTAGGGCAATGAGTTATTCATCTGAAATATGCTTTTACCTGACCATCAGCACTTTAGCATTGCTCTTGCCTATGAACTTATCCTTACTGAGCTTCTGAAGAGATCACATAAAATTTAGTTTATATTTACCTATTGTATTCCCCAGGACTGAAGAGGAGGGTAGACTGAACAGATTCTGTGCTATAATGATTTTTGTGAATCAGAAGGTTTGGAACGGCCTTGGGATATATATGAATTAATACTCACTTGTGCTGTGCATCTTCAAAAATCAGTCAGCAATAAAGGATATTCTGAGAAAGCATAGACTATTTTTTGAATGTCCTATGTGAAATTTTGAACAAATCCCAACTAGGAGAGAATAGTATAATATGCCAGCAGGTTCCCATCCCCTGCATCAATTATTAATATTCTTCCAGTTTGAAAATGCAGAAATTTAAAACAGGAAAACTTTCCTTTTAAAAGTGAGAAATAGCTGAGAGGTACAGGGGATTTTTCCACTTTCACATCAGTGATTTTTCTGGTTCGCCAAAGTAAGTAATTAATACTCAGTATTCCATAGCTTCTACATCCCATAGTCCTGCCTCTCGAGGCAAATGGGAGACTGCCCAGTTATCTGACTGACCCTGAGTCTTCTGCAAGAACCTCCCAGAGTGAAGCTGGTTACATACAGGGCTGCCTAGTTCAGGGATGAGGCTGAGGCGGTGAGGCACATTGGATGCAAAATCTAAAGGGCCCTTAATCTCAGGATTGCCTACAGTTGTACCACTGTGGCGTCTGATCCCAGCAGATCTTGGAAGCTAAGCAGGGTTGGGACTGGTTAGTACTTGGATAGGAGACTGCCTGGGAACACCAGGTGCTGCAGGCTTGGGAAAAGGACCCAGCAACCCACTCCCCAAAACAATCAGCCATAGAAATACCCTATGAATAGCAGAGAAGCACTAACAATACTGTTTCACCTGTTGTGCATAGGGTCACTATGAGTCAGGCACTGATTCGAGGGAAACTAATGACAACAATCTCAGGATCACCCACACTCACTCACTCTGTCCCATCCCTGGGACTATGATTTGCTTGTTCCACTTTCTGGCTCGTGTTACCCCCAGGACCCCCAAACTTGATGTCCAACAGCCTTCCTCATAGATCATACCCTGTTGTGAGTGCAGAGGCAGGTGTGGTAGCATGACTTTGATTCCTCCTGCACTCACCCTATGCTTGTACCTTAAATGGAATGTTTTTTCCTAATACACCACATGTCCTGGTGAGTACTATAGGGGTGAGTATGCAGCTATTTTTTGCTTCAGGAAATAAGTTTCTGTATCATTCAGAATGGACAAGGTTATGTTGTGGTAACAATAATCAAAAAGCCCTCACCACAAGTGACAAAGGAAGGCTAAAACCTGGGGATTTGGATGGGATATGCTGCAGAGTGGCTACCTGTGTGGTTGGTGAGGCCGTGGGGATGGCTCCTGACATCCCCAAGTTCTTAGCTTAATGTGCCATTTTTTCTAGTGGTCCTCAGATCCTGACACATAGGCATGAGTGAAGAGGCAGCCTCCCATCCTTGTGCTTATTATCAACGTGTTTGTCCTCTGAATCACACCTGCTTCCTTTCCTGACAATGCACAGTGCATGTTATGGTCTATTGTGGGGAGCTATTAGCCATGAGGGTTTAGCTCAGTTGGCAGAGTGCCAGTCTGTGGTCTCTGATGCCCTGGGTTCGATCCCTACCATGGCAAAAATGGGAGAAGGATGTAGCAATCCACTCCCAAAGCATTCCCAAAACAATCAGCCATTGAAAACCCTATGAGGGTCACTATGCTGTGTCAGACTCAACTCCACAGCACCTAAATACTATAAGAACCCTGGGGGAAATGGTCTCTAATTGAATTCCCTCCTGAGCAGCCCTTGGGGCATGGCACTGGACTGGGAAGCAGTGTGGGGGTGGGAAGTGTCTTTCCAGGAGGTAGAAGCATGCTGGGCTTTTAGATTTGAGAATGAATCCAATTCATCATGCTCTCCTTGATAACCACAGTCTCAATGGCTGGTTGTGCAGGAGGGAATTTACACTTATGAAAGGCCCCAAGTTCAAGTGCTTCAGGTTTCTGAATGAGATTAGACAAAGTTGCTGGGGCATGCAACCAAGCTCAGAAGATGGACACTGTATAGCTCTGACCAACTTTCCACTGTGGCTATGCTTCTTGTGGTTCCCTATGAATTAAAAATACATAGGCACAAATCTTGTATTTATCACTAAAATACCATATATATGTGTGTGTGTGTGTGTGTGTGTGTATTCTACTAATTTTTTGAAAATGGCAAGATTTACTGCAATTTTATTACTTTATTCTTGCATTTATTCATATCAATGTTCTGAGTTTTCAAATCCCCACATATCTGTCAGTTTGCAGTTTTGTGGGGGCTTGCATGTTACTGTGAGGCTGAAAGCTATACTACTGATTACAGATACCAACAGGGTCACCCATGGTGGACAGGTTTCAGCTGAGTTTCCAGACTAAGACAGACTAGGGAGGAGGACCTGGCAACCCACTCCTGAAACAATCAACCATTGAAAATCCTAGGCATAGCAGAGAAACACTGTGATATATAGTGCCAGAAAAATGAGCTCTCAAGGTTGGAAAGCACTCAAAAGACTACTGGGGAGGAGTTGCCCACTCAGAGTCTACCTTAATGACAGAAATGGAGGAAAGCTCAAGAGATCTCCTTTGCTGATATGACACAACTCAAAATGAGTAGGAACAACTGGGAACATCCATTAATCATTGGAACATGGAATGTATGTACTACAGATCTAGGAACATTAGAAATTGCCAAAAGGGAAGGAGTGCATAAACATTGGCATTCTAGGCATCAGTGAACTAAAATGGACCAGCAGAGATTTTGAATCAGATAATCATACGGTCTACCATAGTGACAATGACAAATTAAAAAGAAATGTACTAGTGACTGGAATGCAAAAGTTGGAAACAAAGAAGATGACTCAGTAGTGACAAGATGTGGCCTTGATGACAGAAATGATGCTGGAGATTGCATGATAGAATTTTATCAGACCAATGACATTTTCATTGCAAATACATTTTTCATCAACATGAACAGTGACTATACACATTGAATTCACCAGATAGAACATACAGGAACCAAAGGTGATAGAAAAGCTCAATATCAAATGTCAGAAAGAGACCAAGTGCTGATTGTAGAATAGACCATAAACTGCTCATATGTAGGTACAAACTGAAACTGAAGAAAGTTAGAACAAATGTATGAGAGTAAAGGTATGACCTTGAATATATCCCACCTGAGTTCAGAGACTACCTCAAGAACAAGTTTAATGCATTAGACAGAAATGATAGAAGACCAGATGAGTTGTGGCATGACACAAAAATATCATTCATGAGGAAAGCAAAAGGTTATTAAGAAGACAGAAAAAAAAAGAAAAGACCAAATTACATGTCAAAGGAGACTCTGAAACTTTCCCTTGAACATTGAGCAGCTAAAGTAAAAGGAAGACATGATAAAGTTAAGGAACTAAACAAAAGATTTCAAAAGGCAGCTCAAGAAGACAAAATCAAATATTATAATGACATGTGCAAAGAGCTGGAGATAAAAAATCAGACAGGAAGAAAACACATTTTTTTAAGCTTAAAGAATTGAAGAAAAAATTCAAGCCTCAAGTGGCAATAGTGAAGAATTCTACAGGAAAAATATTAAACAATGTAGGAAATATCAAAATAAGATGGAAGGAATACACAGAGTTTTTATACCAAAGGGAATTGGTAGATGACCAACCATTTCAAGAGGTTGCATATGATCAGGTACAAGTGGTATTGAAAGACAAAGTGAAAGCTGCCTTGAAGGAATTGGAAAAATATGCCTCAAGGAACTGATTGAATACCAATAGAGATGTTTCAACAAACAGATGCAGCACTGGAGGTGCTAACTTGTTTCTGCCAAGAGATCTGTAAAACAGCTATCTGGCCAACTGATAGAAGAGATCCATATTTGTGCCTATTCCCAAGAAAGACAATCCAACTGAAATGTGGAAATTATTGAATGATTTCATTAATATCACATGTAAGCAAAATTTTAGTAAAGATATCCAAAAGCAACTGCAGCAGTATATAGACACAGAGCTGCCAGAAAGTCAAATCAGATTCAGAAGAGGGTGTGGAAACAGGGACATGATGGCTGATGTCAGAGGTATTATTAGTTGAAACCAGAGTATACCAGAAAGATGTCTATGTATGTTTTAGTGACTATGCAAAGGCATTTGACTGTGTGGATTGGAAAAAATTATGGATAACACTGTGAAGAATGGGAATACCAGAGCACCTAATTGTACTCATGAGGAATCTGTACATGGACCATGAGGCAGTCATTTGAACAGAACAAGGAAACACTGTTTGGTTTAAAGTTGAGAAAGGTGTCCATCAGGCTGAATCCTTTCACCATACATCTTCAGTTTCTATGCTGAGCAAATAATCCCAGAAACTGAACTTTAAGAAGAACCTGGCATCATGATTGGAGCAAGACTCATTAACAACCTGATTATGCAGATGACCCAATTCTCTTTGTTGAAAGTGAAGAGGATTGAAACATTTATTGATAAAGATCAAAGAACACAGCCTTCAGTATGGATTTTGCCTCAACATCAAGAAAACAAAAATCTTTACAACTGGGTCAGTAAGAAACTTCATGATAAATGAAGAAATGATTGAAGTTGTCCAAGATCGTGCTTTACTTGGTTGTACAATCAACACCCATGGAAACAGAAGTTAAGAAATCAAAAGGCACATTGCGTTGGGAAAAGCTGTGACAAAAGATCTCTTTAAAGTATTGAAAAGTAAAGACATCACATTGAAGATGAAGGTGCACCTGAGTCATGCCATGGTATTTTTAGTCACATCATATGGTTGTGAAAGCTGGACATTGAATAATGGAGACAGGAAAAGAATTGATGCTTTTGAATTATGATGCTGGTATATTAAATATACCATGGACTGCCAAAAGAACCAACATATCTGTCCTAGAAAAAGGGCAGTCAGAGTCCTCTTTGGAAGCAAGGATGGCTAGATTAAGCCTTACGTATTTTATACATATTTTCAGGAGGCACCCATCCTTGGAGAAGGACATCATTTTGGAAGAGAGGCAGGTCACTGAAAACCCTCAAATAGATAGATTGACACAATGTCTGCAACAATGGTCTTAAACATAAATAAGATTATGTGCCTGGCACAGAATTGGAGAGTGTTCTTTCTTTTGTACTTGGGTTGCTATGAGTTGGACCTGACTTGATGGCACCTAACAACAACAAACTAAACAATAAGGCATCAAAATCCGAAATTGGCTTTTTTCATCTTCTAAAGATCTTGTTCAACCTTCTTTAAGTTTAAGGAGCTCTTGTCTGAAGAATAGGGCATTGTTTCATAAATCATTGACTTATTCAGTTTCTAGATTTCATTGAACTCCTCCTAGCAACATCAAAAAATTGCTTAATAAGCCTTGTCAACCAGAATAGAGTGGCTTTGAGGAATTTGAGGCCAACATCTGAATCATTCTTCTAAAAATACCCCAAATGTTCAGGTAATGGACAGAAGGATGATTTTACCTTTAAATAACCTGGAAAATTATATCAATTCCCATAAAATTATAGTAAATAATTAAATTATACCAATGTATGTAAATATATGACAGTGGATGAAATGTTCTCGTACTTCAGAAATCATATTCACAATCAGCTCTGATTATTTTTTTTAAATGCTCTGTGGATTACATAAGTATGAACATTTCTACTATTTTATATCCTATTTACTAGATGACATCTTAATCATTTGCTAATTTAAATTTAGAACATATGCTTTGTTGGTGTGGTTCAGGATTCATGTCTGATAACTAACCTTCTTAGACCCTGATGTAGAGAGTCTCTACATTTAGGTAACAGTGATGATCCTTGGTGCCATTCACCAGGTTTTCTCCGTGCACCACTTCCAGGTATTTTCTGTCTTCCTTGTGATGAGAGAGGCTATGTGACTTGCACTGGCCAATGAGTCGTAAGCGAAAACATGTGTTTTTAGGCCAGAACTCTCAATGTCTAATGTGTGACCTCTGGAACATTTTCCCCTTTGCCAGGGCAACCAGAACTTTCCAGACTGTGCCTGCTCTATCAGCTTGAGTCTTAGGATGATCCAGAGCATGAAAAAGAAATAAACTAAGTAAACTTATGTTGTATTAAGCCACTGAGGTCCCTTTTCCCTGTAACAACACACTGCATCTTGACTGATAGAGAGTATAGTATATGTCCGAAAGAAAGCATTTAAAATTCCTTAGATTGCTTTCCAGTCTGACAAGATTATGTTACCTTACATTTCTTTTCATCCATTTTGATTTCTATTGCACTCAGGATGATCCTATTACACCATGGTAATGCTAGTGGCAAGCTTTTTCTCACTGATATGAATAACCACATTTCTATCTACATTTGAATACTTCTCACCAGTAGTTAAGTTGGTTCACATTTCATTATTATTTCACTTGTTTTTAAACCTCATGCCTCAGTTTCCCCTCAGAGATAAGAAACAGATGAGAGGCTTGTAGTGGGAGGAAGTAGGTGGTTTTGAATCTGGGACCCTCTAATATAACCAGAGGAACAGATCAACCATCTTTCCATGTTGGTTTTTTGTGTGGACTTCAGGCAAGAGAAGATTCTATCATGTGAAAAAATCATGTAATTTGAAGTGAAGTTTGAAGTCTTTCTTGATGATGATTTCAATAGTTATAAACCTTAATCTTCTGCTTACAGGATAGTCTAAGAAGAAATGTCCAGAATTATGGAAAAGGAGAGTATAGCAGAATCACATAGACCTGGTATCAAACTCCAACTCCTATAAGTACTAGTGGTGTGATCTTGGACAAGCAGTTTAATTCTTCTATCCTTACACTAACAGATGTAAAAGTAGATGTGTTAAAATGTTGTGATAATTAAATGATACATTGAATGTAAAATGCTTAGCATACAGGGTGTTTAGCACAGTGGATAAGTGTTCAGTAAGTTGTGGTAGTTGTTTTTATTATTACTGTTATGTGGCAGCTCTGAGGTAGAAAATTCATTTTAAGAAGAAAAAGGGAGAGAGCCTGGGTTGAATCTAAACCTACTTGCTATCAAATGATTGAGATGTTCAATATCAACATTAGGGTGGGTAACACAGCAATACAATTTTCTGTGATGAAATTGCTTGTTTCAGCCAGAGGGTAGGGAGAAAAATAAAATGAAGATATGCTGGCTCTTCTATTGCATCCAGCATAACATATTTTTTAAGCACAAAGGAGGAGGAGGTGGCTGTATGTTCAAGAGAGTAAGGCATGCAGAATTCCAAAATAGGCTGGATTTAGTTTGAATTCATCCCTTTCCTCTTCCAAGTTGTAGAAAGTGGGGGAAAATAGTTATTCTCCCCATCTCCACAATTCTCATCCGTAAGAGGGTATTGGCGATACAACTAAGAGTTTATTCCTCAATTGAGCTAACATTGATTGGGCTGTTGTAATAAGAACAGCCAATACTAAGGACTTCTAAACTTCTGATATGTGCATTGGTGCTTCTCACTGTGAGCCCATGAGGCACATTACTATTACTGCCTTAGTGAGACTGATGAGATAATTAAGGCACAGAAGAGTTAAGGCCCCACATTTGGTAAATGGTAGAATTAGGCTTTGAAACTGGGAGGTTTCCAGAGGCTGTGCCCTTAATCATTAGACCATATTGCCTTTTGTAGTAAATATATTAGCTACTTTCTTGCTACCATGACAGAATGCCAAACAGAAACAATTTAGGGGAGGGAAGACTTAGTTTGGCTCACAGTTTCAGAAGTTCAGTCAGTTCATGGCTGCTTGGCCCCATGTTCTTTGGCATCACCACAGCAGGAGTGTGTGGTGGAGGAAAACTGTTCACATCACAGTGGGCCAAGAAACAGAGTGAACTTTCAGGAACTAGAGGCTGGGTATAATATTTAAAAGCCCACCTCTAGTGATCCACTTCCTCCAGCTAGGCTCCACTTCCTAAAGTTTCCACAACCTCTCAAAATAGTGCTACCTGCTGGGGCCCCAGCATTCAAACCATGAGCCTGTGGGAAACATTCCAGATTTAAGCCATAACATTCTATTCCTGGCTTTTAAACATTCATGGCCATCTCATAATGCAAAATGCATTCAGTTTATCTCCAAGAGTCCCCATAGTCATAATAAACTCAACATTATTCCAAAGTCTAAATCCACAGTCTCTACTGAGACTCACAATCTCTTAGCTGTGGGTCCTGTAAGACAAAAAAGAAAGTTATATACTTCCGATACACAATGGCAACAAGTAAACATTTTCATTCCAAAAGGGAAGAATGGGTACATAGAAAGGAGGGATTGGACCAAAGCAAGAGCAAAATCCAGCAGGGTAAACATTAAATCTTACAGCTCCATGCCTGATATCCGGGGCATATAATGGCAAGATGTGAGCTCCTATATACTTGGACAGCTCTGCCCTTATGGCCCTGCCATTGGTCATCTACATGGCCTGTCTCTTGGGCTGGTTTTACTTTTTGCCAGAATTCCTTGGCAGATGTCTCATGTTCTTAGCACTTTCAATATTCTGGGGTCTCCATTGAAGCTTAGATTTCACCATCACAGCTTCTTGCATTGTCCCCCCAGGGGCTCACTGTAGGAATTTTAACCTTGCCATACATTGCCTGGCTTCACAGGCTTTTCTCAAAAATCTTGGTGGAAGACTGCATGACAATGCTTGCATTATGCCTGCCTGCAAAAAGAATACCTCGTAGATGATGCCAAGTTCTGCGGCCAGCTCAAGCAGTAGCCAGGCCTCTTGAACCACAGCTACAATGACTTCTGAATACTTAGGCAGTTGAAACCTAGGTAGCCTTTTTCTAGCAAGGTACCCTGGAGACATTTTTTCAAAGGAAAGTCTTTCAAATGAGTTAGTAGTTACACTCTGGAGCCTGTGATGGAGGGATCTTGTCAATTCTTAAAATGCCCTCAAGACACATTTCTGACTACGCCAATGCAAAGTGATTGGCTTCTCTTTAATGGTGCTAGTTTCTTTAAAAAGTATGGTCTCTTTGTTTGCAACTTTAAACATGCTCTTTTCCTGGACTAGATGCTTATTTTTCAAATCCTTCTCTGTTTTTGCTTCTGGTTCTCACTGTAAAATACAAGCAACCATACAACAGATTGCATGCTATGCTGTCTTGAAATTTTCTCTGCCAAATTAATTAGTCCATCATTTTTTAGTTCAACCTCACTCAAATCTTCAGGACACAGGCAAAATATTGGCAAATTCCCTCCCAGTATGTAACACTAATGGCCTTTAGTCCATCTTCCAACAGAGTTCTCATTCCTATCTGAAACTTCATTGTCTTTACTGTCTGCATTTCTAATGGCATGCTGGTCTTCCAAACTCCCATCAGAATTGTCCATTAAGCTCTGCTTACAGCATTCTATAGCTTCTCTACCCCACACCTCCAAACTCTTCCAAATTCCTACTACAAACCAGTTCTACATGGTCATGTTTGGGCATAGCAGTGACTCCACTACTGGTACCAATCTTCTGTGTTAGTTACTTCCATGTCTCTGTGACAGAATACCTGACAGAAACAACTTAAAGAAGGAGAGGTTTATTTTGGTTCATGGTTTCAGACGTTCAGTCCATAAACACTTGCGCTTGGGCAGAACATCATGATTCTGTGGATCATGTGACAGAGGACAGCTGTTCACATTATTGTGGTCCAGGAAGCAGAAAGAACTTACAGGAACTAGAAGCTAGGTATAAGCTTCAAAGGCCCACACCAGTGACCCACTTCCACCTGTTAGGCCCTACTTCCTAAAATGTATACAACCTCAAAAAATAGTGTCACCAGCTGGGGCCAAGCATTCAAAACATGAGTATGTTCAAACTATAACAGTAAGTGAACGTCAGGTCAAGTACCCTGTACACAGCAGCTGTTTTCTGTTGTGTGGAAATCACATCATCTCTCTCCTACACCTCTACACATCGATCAGCATGCAGTTGAAGGCCATTTCCTTTACAAAAGCCTTCTCATATCTCCTCACATCACTTAGTACTCTTCTTCTCTAGAACCCCTGTGGTATTAATTAAAATGCCAAAAGGATCTGTTAGTCTGTTAAGGAAATTTAAGGCCTTTGAGTCAAAATCATTCTAAATAATCAGGATAGAATGCCCAAGTTTGGTATGATAAATGGTCCCACCTCATCATTATGTAGAAGTTTCACCCCAACAGAGAATAGGCTTCCAGTTTGACGGGGTACCTGAAAGAAAGTTTTCTGGCCTCTGGAATAAGTGGATATTGGTACTGTCAGGAGCTCCCACACTGGAGTTCATGAAAGCTGTGATGAATTCCTTTTGACATTTTCAAACTCCCAAAAGAGTCATAAGGAGTTGGTGGCTGTCTGACACAGCAATTGCTCATGCTTTGGTAGGAATCATATTCATTTAATATCTACATCAGATGCTCTAGCTAGCTGTCTGTTGGTGATTGGATTTGTAAAACATGAATGGATAGTGCTACCTTGCCAAGATTATTAGAGCTAGGATTAGGGAGGGACAGGCTTAAACACCATGCTGCAGGACAGGTTAAACTTGGGCAATGCCCTGAGTGAAGGAAAAAACAGTGGCTACAGCCTGGGGTGTATTTGATTACTTGACTCGTGGCTTATTTGCCTCACAGTCCAGCCAGCTTAACTGATTTTAAAATGTGTTGTCATTTCTTTGGTATCTTGGTTGGCTCTGGATGCTATAACAAAATATCACAGACTTGGGGGCTTAAACAACAGAAATTTACCCCCACAGATCTGGAGGCTAGAAGTCCAAGATCAAGTTGCTGACCAGTTTGATTCCTGGTGAGGTCCCCTTTCCCATCTTGCAGGTCTGCTGCCTTCCTGCTGTATTCTCACATGGGGAATGTACCTCCTTAGACCTATGGGTGGTAATGACTTCTTCCCACTGCTCAGTTCCTATTATCTCATCACCTCTTGTCTGTTACCAGAAATCAGGATTTTTCAACCTGAATACTGTGGATATTTGGGCCAAATAATTCTTTGTTGGAGCTGGGTTTTAGCTCACTTGGTAGAGTTCTTGCTCTGTGTGCTCTGAGGCCCTGGGTTTGATCCCCAGCCTCACAAAAATGGGAGAAGGACCTGGCAGCCCACTCCTGAAACAATCAGCCACTGAAAACCCAATGAATAGTAGAGAAGCACTCACATAGTGCCAGGAATGGCACAGTGTCAAGGAGTATTTCATTCTGTTGTACAGAGTCCTTTTGAGTTGGACCCAACTCAATGGCACCCAACAACAATTCTTTGTTGTGGGAGGCTATTCAAGGTACTGTAGGATATTTACCAGCATCCCTACCCTCTACTTACTAAATGCCATACATCACATAGACACATACTACAAAGTATACAATATTAATCACAACAAATAGGTTGAAGCTTGACTTGCACTTTTAAAAAATTACAAAGGTATTTCATGATACCTAAGTGCATACTCATTATAAAGACCTAAAGAATACTATAAAATATAAAATGTTTCTGCTCTTAAATATACCCTCTATTATCTTGCTCCATTGCTCAGATGTAATTATTGTTAGCTTGAATCATATGACATTGATATTTTTAAGTAGCTCAAAATTAGCCATATACTGCAAAGTTATATAGTTCAATTTCATAGCTCCATGTGTGCTCTTGTGTGCATTTAAATTCACTTGTGTACATATGCTATATATCATTCTAAATCATAACTTACGACAGCATAACCAGTTTTCTTTACTAACAATGTGCTTTGGGGATCTTTCCACAACTATCTCACTTTTTTTTAAGGTTGGAAAAGTATTCGACTTTATGAGTGAACCAAAATTTACTTAGATTCTCCTTGATATGAAATTTCCAGTTTTATTGCCATTTACAAACTATAATGAAATCAACCCCTGTGTCAGGAGTGAGCTATGTCAGAAACATACATGAACATGCTTGTGTTTTGCCACAATGTCAGAATTTACTGAATAACAAATCAACAAGCTATGTCAATTTTGCTGGCATTAATTGCCAAATGTTCCAGATTTCACTTGATAGTCAACAGCCATTAGAAATCATAAGCTCTTTTATTTCAATCTTAATTACTAATATTAACTCTCAGATCACACATTACTCTTTGTACAATTTTATATAAATATATGTAACATATATAACATATTACATACGTATATGTTACAGAAGAGCAACTAAAGGGTTAAAGGGGCTATAGCGATCAAAGAGGGTTTACTGAAGGCAAGAGCAGAAAGCTGATACAGAAGCAAAGAGAATCACTGCAGGTGGTTAGATAAAGTAATAGTGAATGCAGTCACAGAGCTGTTGAGGGTAATTTGAGCAGGCTGCTTCAAGCAGGGGGATAGAGCTGAGTGGAAGCCCCAAATATAGAGCAGGAAGTGTGTCACCTGTTGATTCAAGGTGCACGCGCCCCTGGGTGGTCTGATAACAGGTCAGTGGGTACTACCTTGTCCCAGGGCAAGGTGTCCCTCCTTTTATATGGTGCAGATGAGGGGGTTACATTACACATTGGTTTGGGGTGTTCACAGCCTGGTTCTTCTGATATATATATGATGTGTGTGTGTGTGTGTGTGTGTGTGTGTGTGTGTGTGTGTGTGTGTGTGTTTCTGGTACTGGGGGTTGAACCCAGGGCCTCACACTTGCATGCTCTGCAAGTGCTTGACCACTGAGCTGCACCCTTAGCCCATTTTTTTTACTTTTTGAGACAGGGTCTTGCTAAGTTATGCAGACTTCCTCTGGTCTGGAACTTGTGATCCTCCTGCCTCCGCCTCCCAAGCCGCTGGGATTACAGGCGTGCACCACTGTGCCTGGCTTCTTCTGGTATATTTTTGAAATACCCATGTGTCCCTATGTTCCTGTCTTGACGTGAAAAGTTCATAGGTGGTAATCTTCTATTCACATGAATAAATTATCAGTCTCTGTCTTGTAGACAGGTTTATGCTAGACATATGGTGGTTGTTTATGTGCACAAACATAGAGTCGTACTGCCTCAGCATTTGTACTCAAAACGGAGCAGCCTGAAAGCTATTAATTTGTATAATTGGAGTCATTTAGATCAGGGAACAGCCTGATCTCTATAACGTGTTACATAGTTATACATTTCTGTAGGATGGAGCCCTAGAGAATTGTGAGGGGCAAGGGGCAGCAGTGTTAGAGGGTATTGTTGTTCGTAGCCATCTAGTCGGATCCTATGCATAGTGACCCTATGTAGAACAGAATGAAACTGTGCCTCAACACTGTGCCAGACACATGATCCTTTTTTTTTAATGTTTAAGCCTATTGTTGCCATCACTGTGTCAATCCATCTAGTTGAGGGTTTTCCTTTATTTCATTGACCTGTCACTCTCTCAAACATGATGTCCTTCTCCAGGGATTGGTACCTCCTGATAACATGTCCAAAATATGTAAGACAGAGTCTAGCCATCCTGCCTCCAGGAGTATTCTGAGATGGATCTTCTAGGATGGATCTGTTGGTTCTTTGGCAGTCCATGGTATATTCAATATTCCCAGCATCATAATTCAAAAGCATCAATTCTTCTCCTGTCTCCCTTATTCAACGTCCAGCTTTCACAATCATATGATGTGACTGAAAATACCATTGCATGAGTCAGGTGCACCTTCATCTTCAATGTGATGTCTTTGCTTTTCAACACTTTAAAGAAGTCTTTTGCAACAGCTTTTCCCAATGCAATGTGTCTTTTGATTTCTTTCGTGGGTGTTGATTGTACAACCAAGTAAAGCAAAATCTAAGACAATCTCAACATTTTCTCCATTTATCATGAAGTTGCTTACTGACCCAGTTGTCAGGATTTTTATTTCCTTGATGTTGAGGCAAAATCCATACTGAAGGCTGTGTTCTTTGATCTTCATCAGTAAATGCTTCAAATCCTCTTCAGTTTCAGCAAAATTGTGTCATCTGCATAATGCATGTTGTTAATGAGTCTTCCTCCAATCCTGATGCCACATTCTTCATCATAAAGTCCAGCTTCTTGCATTATTTGCTCAGCATAGAGATTGAAGAGGCACAATGAATGGATACAGTCCTGAAACACACCTCTCTTGATTTTGAACCAGGTGGTGGCATTTCTTTTAGCATCACAGCAACATGCAAGCCCTCCCAATATGGCAAACTGACAGACAAGTGAGAGTCAAGGGTATATATGTTTAAAACCAACACAGATTTACCAATCTTTGCCTTCTCACTGATAGTGTATAAGATCATCAGTTTCTCAAATCCCCAGCAGTGCTATATATTGTCAGGCTTTTCAATGTTCCTAGTGTAATAGGAATGGATAGAGATAGCTTATTATAGTTTTAATTTGCATTTCTGTAATTACCAGTAAGGTTGAATATCTCTTCATATGTTTATTGAGCATTTGCTTTCCTTGTTCTATGAACTGCTTGTTCATTTCTTGAGCTCATTTCTCTATTGGAGTATTTGTCTTTCTCACGACAATTTGTAAGCATTCTTCATAGATTCTAGATATAAACCTGTTGCTTATTGCTCACGTTAGAAATGTCCTTATTTGTCGTTCATCTTCTTAACTTTATAGTATCTTCTGTTATTCAGAACTTATGAACTTTATGTTCTCTCATTTGTTGCCATGTCCTTGGCTGAGGGGTTACTGAGTCTGATTTCTAGAATTCTGGAGCATTGTAACTAAGATACCCTCAAGTCAGAGTCTCAACTGTCTTGAGCTGGGGTATCTGTTATGTTGGAAAAGGAAACTGCCTTTCCTCTGCTCTCACACAATAATGACCAACACTGAAGTCATTAGTGACCTCAAAATGTGTGGAGATTTCTTC
This sequence comes from Pedetes capensis, assembly GCA_007922755.1. Taxonomy (NCBI): domain Eukaryota; kingdom Metazoa; phylum Chordata; class Mammalia; order Rodentia; family Pedetidae; genus Pedetes; species Pedetes capensis. The sequence goes on along the minus strand of VMDO01019316.1, from coordinate 9,012 downwards.
CAGCACACAAGCAATCCATTCTGCAGCAGATGGCAGCCAGGTGTCCTCTAATCCAATTCCATTCATACATTATCTACCTGGAGATAGCATCAGATTCCATATGTTGAGGGCTCAGTCCTCAAGACTATGTTCCACCTCTTCAGCTGCCAATCTTAAGCCTCAGATTATTTTACCCATGCTTCTGATGGATTTGCTATAAATTGGATCTGCTATAAATTGGGGTTCCAACAAACCCATTCTGGGGATCCATTAATTTTCTACGATGGCTCACAGAACTCAGGGAAACATGTTTACTCATTTTATTATACAGGATATTACAAAGGATACAGATGAAAAGATACATAGGGTGAGGTATGGAGGAAGGGACTTGGTGCTTCCATGCCATCTGGATGCACCCCTCTCTAGGGACCTCCACTTATTCAGCTACCCAGTTCTCTGAACCCTGTCATTCTGAGTTTTCAGTGGAAACTATTATATAGGCATGATTGATTAAACCATTGGCTATTGGTGATCCATTTAACCTACAACTCCTCCCCTCTCCCTGGTGGTTGAGGTACGGTAGGGTTGAAAGTTCCAACCCTCAAATCTTGCCTAGGTGCTCTGGGTGACCAGCCCCCATCTTATAGCTATCTAGGGGCTGTCAGTCATCAGACAACTCATTAGCATACAAAAAGTCACGATCATTTTGGAGATTCCAAAGATTTTAGAAGTTAAATGACAGAAAAGGGAGATGAATACCAAATACATATTGCATAATATCACATGTATGTTTTATTTTTGTCCCTTCATATTACTCAGGGTAGGTATTTTTTGCTTGAGAATACAAAAACATCTACATGCGTGCAGAACCAAAAACTAGAGCACTAACATTTGTTCACACCAACTGAAAATCAGAGAAAGAATTGAGGCTTCTAGTCTCAGAGCAAAAAGTCGAGTTACACACACACACACACACACACACATACACAGAGAAAGGCAGAGAGAGAGAGAGAGAGAGAGAGAGAGATCTGTGAATATAAAATTTTTAATAAGGAAGAATGAAAGGGAAATGTGAATAGAGTGTGTATAGTTATGTACCAATCTATTTCTTAAAAAACAAACACTTAAAACTTACTCTGTGTCCTATGGTAATCTTAACAATAAGCAATTGTTTAAAAATTGTCAGTCTATGAGTAGAATGTTATTGATAGAGAAAAGGGTAGTGGCACACAGACACGAAAGCACACTCTTGCCTGCCAGCAGCAAGTTTACTGGGAACAAGCAAAAGGGGGGAAACTGCTTGGGCAACACTGCAGTAGAAGCGGCGGCTACGCTGAGCTGAGGCTGGGGGTTTTATAGGGCTGATGGGGGCCTTGGTGGGAAGTATAGCCAGGGGAAGTTTTTTGAAGGAGGAGTGTATATTTTCAGATGGCTGGCATCTGGCTCTTGGTAGTAAAGACACTCTGACCTTGGGGGCTAGTTTGTTTCAAATATTGGGCCACCTGGTCTTTGGTATCATACCGAACTCAGGGCTAGTCTGGGGGCCTTTTGTTCTCAATTATTTATTTATTTATTTATTTATTTATTTATTTATTTTCTTATTATAAGGCAGGGAGCTATAGCTTACCAACAACCGATAACTTTTCAAAAGTCACATAGCTGGTAAGTGACAAAGTCAGCATTAGAAGCCAGGTGATCTGGCACCAGCCTACCACTCTTTGCAGTATTCTGGTTGTTGTAGTTAGGTGCTGTTGAGTCATGTCCAACTTATAGTGACCCTCACAGAGTTTTCAATGGCTGATTGTTTTGAGATCATTTTGGAGTGGACTTCCATGTCCTTCTCCCATTTTTATGGTGCTGGAGATCGAAACTGGGTCCTCAAAAAGTGCAGAGCAGCACTCAATCAACTCAGTTAAACCCCAGTACTGTTTATATAGAAAGGGCTGCTGATATGTGAGCTACTTTCCCTGGGGAGCCATAAAGAGAACACCCACTCACTTTACATAGAGAGGGCACAGACAGACCAAAGAAGGAATTATTTCAAGTTAAACTTGGTGAACCAGTGGGTTTATTGGAGTTGCTTACAGGGGCCTAGATGACTCAGGGACAGCAATTATGGACTGCTAAACCACCAGGAATAATTCCTCCAAAGTTCCTACCAAAAAGTCCCATGGGAAGCTGCACCAGGGAAGAGTCCCTTGGGTGACTCACAGGCAAATGTACTACCCATGAGTCCTACCCCTAGCCACTTGTTCACCTCTTATATTACTTAGCATCACATGCAGCCAGGGCAGGAGGGAATGGTGATTGGCACCTCAGGAGAGGGTCTTGCTGGGGTCTTGTGAAGGTCTTATGACCTTCCTTCCCCACTCCCTCCAAGAAGGAATGTTAATAGCCCCATTACCACCTTCATAGACCTAACTATCTGCTGTATAATTTTGCTTATTTTTTTGCCATGACTGAGGGCCAAGATCTTCTAGGTCATCACAGGTGTTCTGTTTGAAGATGGTGAAAATCATGTCAAGTTGGGAGGTATCAGCTACACTATAGGTGTGTGTGTGTGTGTGTGCGTGTGTGTGTGTGTATGTGTGTGTGTTTATGTGGGTACATTTTTTATCTCTATGTTTTTGTCTTTATATGTGGTGTGTGTATCTATATGTATGTATGCCTCTGTGAGTACATGCATACATGCATGTATACTTATGTGGACCTGTATGCTTGTTTATGTTTTTGTTTGTTTCTCTGTATGATTATATCTATGCCTATGTGTATATGCATGTGTGCAGGTATGGTGGAGATCTGGATAACTCTGTGCAGGTCTGTGTATATGAATGTGTCTGTGTGTCTTCAAAGAGGCCACATAAGTGGGACACAGTGTATAGTGACGGTGAGGGGAAATCACAAAATAGGTTGAGTGTATACTTACCTAAAAACTGCTATTAATTTTGTATAAAGAATGACCATGTGATTCTTAAAAATTTTAGTCAAAGTATTTAAAAAACAAGTCTATCAGTTCATATGTCCACCCACTCTTCTTTTATTTCCTTGTATTTGTCTACTTTACCTCCTGAAGTATTACAGATAAAATGGTTACTCGGTAGAGGAAGGATGATAATTTAGAACAGGAGCTAATTTGTGTCTATAAATGCTGGCAAATCTCAAGGAACTAATGAAGATGATGGAACTAATAAGCTAATGAAGGCTTTTTTGTATGTGTGGTGCTGGACCAAACCCAGGGCCTAGTGCATACGAGGGAAGTGCCTTACCACTGACACACATCTCTAGCCCCCAGTTGTCTGTTGTTTGGGAGCATCTTTGGAATCAGTGAGGATTATTCCATTTGCTTTGTGGGAAGTGGGGTTTATAAGACTATAGTGTCACTGTGTGGTTGACCTGGGCACATTTTGATGGGCTTTTCCTGGATGAGGGCTGGGGTTTAGCTCTGTTGGTAGAGTGCTGCTCTGTGCTTTCTGAGGATCTGGGTTCAATCCCCAGAGCCACAAAAATGGGAGAAGGATGTGACAATCCATTCTCAAAGCAACCCTGAAAGAATTAACCATTGAAAACCCTAAAAGGGTCTCTATGACTTGGACCCAACTCAATAGTACCTAACAACAACAACAACAAAAACACCCCCCTAAGTCTGGACAAATATAGCTGTTCAGATCCTAGTAGTGGAAAAATGGACATGCTTGCTGATCATCCTTGCAGAAAGACAGACCCGGACAAAGACAGTTAGAGGTCCAGAGATGCCTGCATGTGTGAAGTCATCCTGGAGAGAAAAACCACCATTGGGAATAGGATGGGAGCGTGAGGCAGAGCTGGAGAGGAGTGGGGCATGGACTTCCCTCTCCCTTCCTCAGGGCTTGTCATACATTAGGCTTCCCATCCTCTACAACTGGCCCATCCTGAATTTGCCATTTGTCCTCCCTCAGGTAATCTTCTTCCTGTAAGACTCCCCTGCATCACCTTAACACGGGATGGAACCTCTCTTCTGGGCTTTGAGGTTCTCTGCGCATGTCCTTGTCACCACATTTAACCCCTCTGTATCCTGAGGGTCCCTCCACAATCTGCTTCCTGTACTATGAGCATCTGTTCATGCCAGCATTTCAAGGAGAAACATAACTTGATAATAACAGCCAGCCCTCACTCAGTGTTTTCTGCCTTCTAGTTCCTGTCTGAAACTTTACATATATGATCACATTTAGGGCTCACTAGGACCACAAAGAGATGCCATTATCACCCTCATTTTAGAGGTAAAGAAACGCAGACACAGAATAGCTTAGGTTACATAACTTGCCCAAGATATCATAGCTAGTGAGCAACATGGCTGGTTCAGATTTTATGCTGTCTGGCTCTTACAACATGCTCTTACTAACAAATGTCATGTCAGGGTTCAGAGATATTTGTTAAGTAAAAGGAAAAAATGGATGATTTCATTCTGACAATGGTTTCTCAAGATAGGAGAGATTTACAAGACACCCATGGCTAGGAAGAGGGAAAATCTAGGTTCCAACCTAGGTCTATACTCTGAAGCCCTTACTCTTTCCACAATTATATTAATACTAATATCTGGCAAAGATATTGGTGGGTCACTCCCAAGAGGTAAGTAAAGAATGTCCATTGTGCTGTGCATGGTAGCACGTTCTTGTCATCCCAATGACTTGGGAGGCAGAGGCAGGAAGATCATGAGTTTGAGGCCAAAGGCAACCTGCATGACTTAGTAAGACCCTGTCTTAAGATAAAAAACAAGAAAGGTGCTAGGGGTGCAGCTCAGTGGTAGAGTACCTGTTTAGCATGTACGAGGCCCTGGGTTCAACTCCCCTGTACAGAAAGGGGAAAAAAAAAAAAAGGACTCTCTCCATTGCATGTATGTTTGGGGAAATGACCAGAGAGACAGGTTGATGATGACATGTGAATGGTGAGAACTCAAAAAGGCCAGGGGCTGTAGTCTATATCATATCTATGTCTTTTAGGAAGCCTCAATGATTGCTCTGGATTTCTTTCTCTCTCTGTCTTTCTCTCTTAAAAATAAAATAAAATAAAATAAAATAAAATAAAAACTAAACCAAATGAGGAATTTCTTGAGGGCTATTTGAAAGAATGGGCTGCTGCAGCAGATGATGATAGAGAAGGCCAAACCAGTTGGGCTCTATTCTAGCTCCATATATTCACAAGTTACTTAACTTTTCTACATTTTAGTTTTCTCATCTTTAAAATGGAGAAAATTTGAGTTAGTATCCATCTCACAGGGCTGTTGTGAGAATTAAAAAGATTAATCTATATGAAACACTTAAAATGATCCCTCACATGTATTGTTGTTGTTGTTGTTGTTAGGTGCTGTCAGTCCAGTTCAACTCGGTGGCCCTCATAGAGTTTTCAATGGCTCATGGTTTTGAGATTGCTTCAGGAGTGGGTTGCCACATTCTTCTCCCATTTTTTTTTTCTTCAGTGCTGGGAATCAAAGATGGGTCCTCAGAGAGTGTGGAGCAGCACTTTACCAACTGAGCTAAACCCAGCCTCATGTAGTAGATTAAGTGTACTAACTGCATTTTTGACTTATGACTCTTATTTTCTACTTATAATGGGTTTATCAGGATATAACAGCCATTGTAAGATAAGGGGTATCTGTACTTTTTCCTGTTCTAATTTGATCAGTGGTTAATGAACAATGAATTGGGCTGAAGACATCCCTGTTTTTCCAACTATGATTCTATGCCAAAATAATGTCTAAATGAGTTTCCATTGGCTGAGGGCTGTGAGGTTTGTGTGTGAAAAGCACTGCTCCACGGACTGCCCTGAGCCAGCAAACAATGAACTATGATGACAGGCAGAGAGCCCATCCTCAAGAACACCTTGCAGAGAGACTGGAGCCACAACTGCCAACCTGAGGGGACAGGGATGGCAGAAATCGGAGAGATCAGGTCTAAAGTGAGGACAGAAGAGGATACACAAGTGGGAAGCCTTCCTAAAACATTGTTGATTGGTTGTTTTGACTTTTCTGGGTAGATTATCATATTACAATTCTTCTTTCCAATATTTTTGCCTTTCTTTCTTTCTTTCTATTTATTTATTTATTTATTTATTTATTTATTTATTTATTTATTTATTTATTTATTTGTGTGTGTGGTTCCTGGGGCTGAACCCAGGGCCTCACATTTGCATATTTTGCAAGTGCTGGACCACTGAGCTTCAATGTTGGCCCGCCCCCCGCTTTTTTTTTTTTGGCTTTTTGAAGCCAGGTCTCACTAAATTATGCAGACCGCCTCTGGTCTCAAACTTGCGATCCTCCTGCCTCTGCCTCCCGAGCTGCTGGGATTACAGGCATGTGCCACTGCGCCCAGCTTTTTTCTTTATGTTTTAAAATCATGTTGTCTATGCACTTCAGTACAATTTAAAATAATTATGGTAATGGTAAACAAAGTTGTCTAACTTAGATGGAAATGCCTATGTTTCAACATCAGATATGCTGCTTATTATATACTGCAGTAGATACGCATCAGATTAAAGAAGGTTGATTCCACTTCTTTCTTTCTTTTTGTTTTTACATTAAGAGAGTGTATTATTCAGGGATCTTCAGATAACCAAGAAGATGGATTGATGGGTGAATGGATGGACAGATGGACAGATACACTAACTGACTGATAGATATTTTAAGGGACTGACTCACATAACTGCAAAGGCTGTCAAGTCCAAAACATGCAAGGTAGTTTTATAGCTGGGGACATAGGGAAAAGTTGATGCAGCAGTTTGAGCCTGAAGACAATCAGCTGGCAAAATTCTCTGTTCCTGGAGGGTAGACATGTCTTTTCTTAAGGGTTTTAACTGATTAGATGAGGTCTGCCCATCCATATTACGTATGGTAATCCTGCTTTACTCAAAGTCTACTGATTTAAATGTGTGTTGGCTTTTTTTTTTCTCCAGTACGCAGGGGTTGAACCCAGGGCCTTGTGCACACTTTGAAATTGCTCTACCATGGGGCTGCAAATCCCAGCCTGTTTTTTATTTTTTATCTTGAGACAGGTCTTGCTAAATTGTGCAGGCTGTCTCTGGCCTTGAATCTGCAATCTACCTGCCTCTGCCTACCAAGTTGCTGGGATTACAGGTATGAGCCTCTGCACCTGGCTTTGATTTAAATGTTAATCTAATTTTTAAAATACCATCATGGAAGCATCGAGAATAACGTTTGAGCAAATATCTGAGTACAACATCCAAGCTATGTTGACAGATAAAATTAACTACCACAAAGAGGGACTTGGATTTTATCAAATGCATTTTAGTATGCATAATATGATGTTTCTCCTCTGTTAATATACTTAATTTCATCAATATATTTTTGACTATTAGACTCTACTTGCACTCCTAAGAGAACTCTTGCCTGGTGGATTTCCAAATATGTTTAAAGATGCAAAATAACAAGATTTGGCACAGATATTGGGACATAGATGTAAAGTATAAGGTCTGTTGGGAGAACAATTTGGCATGATCTATAAAAAATTTAAATGTATATCTTTGGAACTATCAGTTCTAATTTTTTCTTTCCTATTCTCAAAAATAAGTTTACATGAAAACCAAGAGGCATGTGCCAGGCTGTTTATTATAGCATTGTATGTAAAGTACAAAATTGGAAATACCAAAATGTCATTAGGCAAGGGATAAGTGAGCAAATTATGAAACATCTGAGAAATGTGGCAGCGGTCAAAATTAACACTAGATTTATGCAAATATATCTGCTGAGAATTCTATAACATATTGATAGTTATTTTAAAAAAAGCAAGTTTCAGACCAAAAATCACAAAAGGCATCACAGACACCAAATTTCCAAATGCACATTACAATACAAATGCAAACATATATATATATATATATATATATATATATTCCCCACACGTCTGTCAGTTTGCTGCACTGTGGGGGCTTGTGTGTTGTGATGAGGCTGAGAGCTCTGCCACTGTAACCTCGGACATGAGCAAGGTTACCCATGGTGGACAGATTTTCAGCTGAGCTTCCAGACTAAGACAGACTAGGGAGTAGCACCTGGCCAGACACTCCTGAAACAACTAGCCATTGAAAACCCTATGAATAGCAAGGAAACGCTGTTAGATATAATGCCGGAAAATGAGCCTCCCAGGTTGGAAGGCATTCAAAAGACTACTGGGGTAGAGTTGCCTCCTCAAAGAGTCTACCGTGATGACAGAAATGGAGTAAAGCCCCAGGGACCTCTACTTGCTGATGTGGCACAACTCAAAATGAGGAGAAACAACTGTAAACATCCATTAATAATTGGAACATGGAATGTACGTAGTCTGAATCTAGGCAAATTAGAAATTATTAAAAGAGAAATGGAGCGCATAAACATTGACATCGTAGGCATCAGTGAGCTAAAATGGACCAGCATAGGCCATTTTGAGTCAGACAATCATATGGTCTACTACGCTGGGAATGATAAACTAAAGAGAAATGGGGTTGCATTCATCATCAAAAAAGACATTTCAAAATCTGTCATGAAATACAATGTTGTCAGTGATAGAACAATATCCATATACCTACAAGGAAGGCCAGTTAATATGACTATTATTCAAATTTATGAATCCACAACTAAGGCCACAAATGAAGAAAGGGAAGACTTCTATCAGCTTCTGCAATCTGAAATAGATCAAACATGCAATCAAGACATACTGATAATCACTGGTGACTGGAATGCAAAGGATGGAAACAAAGAAGAAGGCCCAGTAGTTGGAAAATATGGTCTTGGTGACAGAAATGAAGCTGGAGATCGCATGATAGAATTTTGTCAGACCAATGATCTTTTCATTGCAAATACATTTTTTCAGCATCATAAATGGAGACTATACACATGGACTTCACCAGACGGAACATACAGAAATCAAATTGACTACATATGTGCAAAGAGATGATGGAAAAGCTCTGTACAAAATGTCAAAACAAGACCAGGTGCTGACTGTGGATCAGACCATCAACTTCTCATATGCAAGTTCAAACTGAAGCTGAAGAAAATTAGAACAAGTATAC